>JAUUTY010000113.1:0-271564 GCA_030979885.1 Lolium multiflorum
CATCCCCAAGCTTAGTTCCTACTCGTCCTCGAGTAGGTAAACGATAAAAAGAAAATAATTTCTGAAGTGACATGCTACCAACATAATCCTGATCCAATAATGATGTAAGGCATATGAGCTGAGATCAAATCATTCAAAGCAAATGTCTATAGTTTGCTAACAAAAAGATAATGACTAAACAAAAGAATTGAATCATATAGCAAAAACTCTCTTCATGAATAGTACTTTCAAGACAAGCATCAAAAGTCTTGCATAAGAGTTAACTCATAAAGCAATAGATTCTTAATAAAAGGTTTTGAAGCAACACAAAGGAAGATTTAAGTTTCAGCAATTGCTTTGAACTTTCAACATGCATATCTCATGGATAATTGTCAACACAAAGTAATATAATAAGTGCAAGAAGCAAGCATGTAAGAATCAATGCACACACAGAATTGACACAAATGTTTGCTTCTAAGATATAGAAAGAAGTAGGTAAAGAGCGACTCAACATAAAGTAAAAGAAATGCCCTTCGCGGAGGGAAGCAGGGATTAAATCATGTACTAGAGCTTTTCAAGTTTGAAATCATATAGAGAGCATAAAAATAAAGTTTTGAGAGGGTGTTTTTTGTTGTCAACGAATGGTAGTGGGCACTCTAACCCCCCTTGTCAAACAGACTTTCAAGAAGCGGCTCCCATGAAGGGCGTTATCTCTACCAGCAAGGTGGCGTCCCTCTTCTCTTTTGTTTACACATGTATTTTAGTTTTATTTATAGATGACACTCCTCCCAACCTTTTTGCTTTCACAAGCCTTGGCTAACCGAATCTCGGGTGCCTTCCAACATTTCACATACCATGGAGGAGTGTCTGTTTGCAAAATTACTTATTGATAAATCAGGGCAAAACATGTGAAGAGAATTATTAATGAAAAGTTAATTAATTGGGGCTAGGCACCCCGTTGCCGGCTCATTTTGCAAAATTATTGGATAAGCGGATGTATATACCACTAGTCCATTGGTCAAAGTTCTTAACAAGATTGAAAGATAAAACACCACATACTTCCTCATGAGCTATTAAACATTGGCACAAATAAGGAGTAATAAAGTTTTGAATTGTTTAAAGGTAGCACATGAAGTATTTACTTGGAATGACATAAAAATACCACATAGTAGGTAGTTATGGTGGACACAAATGGCATAGGTTTTGGCTCAAGGTTTGGATGCGAGAAGCATTCCCTCTCAGTACAAGGCTTTGGCTAGCAAGGTTGTTTGAAGCAAACATAAATATAAACCGGTACAGCAAAACTTACATAAGAACATATTGCAAGCATTATAAGACTCTACACTGTCTTCCTTGTTGCTCAAATATTTTTACCAGAAAATATCTAGACCTTAGAAAGACCAATCATGCAAACCAAATTTCCACAAGCTCTACGGTAGTTCTCCACTAATAGGTTTAAACTACATGATGCAAGAGCTTAAACATGATCTACTTGAGAGCTCAAAACAATTGCCAAGTATCAAATTATTCAGGACAATATACCAATTACCACATGAAGCATTTTATGTTTCCAACTAAATAACAATAACTTGCGGCTTTCAACTCCGCCATGAACATTAAAAATAAAACGAAGAACACCAGTGTTCATATGAAAAAGCGGAGCGTGTCTCTCTCCACACAAGGATTGCTAGGATCCGAATTTATTCAAACACAAACAAAAATAAAAGCACACGGGCGCTCCAAGTAAAGCACATATGATGTGGAAGAATTAAATATAGTTTCACTAGAGATGACTTTGATAAATTGTTGATGAAGAAGGGATGCCTTGGGCATCCCAGAGCTTAGACGCTTGAGTCTTTGAAATATCTTGGAGTGACCACGGGGCATCCCAAGCTTAGGCTCTTCACTCTTCTTGATCACATTATATCACCCTTCTCTCTTGACCCTTGAAAACTTCTGCCACACAAACTTCTCATAAACTTCATTAGAGGGTTAGTACTCAAAAACTTTAATCCACTTTAGTTCTGTAGTGACACATTGCAGGAACTCAATAAAACGTTAGCTACAGCTCTCCAGAAAGCCTTACTTAAAGTCCACATGAGACAATGCAACAGAGACAGAATCTGTCAAAGCAGAACAGCCAGTAAACATGAATTTTTCAAAGGTACTTAGTTGCTCAAATCAAACTCAAAACTAATGAGAAGTTGCGTATAATACGAGGGATAACGCATGAATTTTCAGAATGTTTCCATTTTTCTGCAGAGAGAAAAACTCAAAACCGTGACAGATAAATATCTGTTCTGGCAGCAGAAATCAAATCTAGTATCAACTTTCTATTAGAGACTTTACTTGTCTACAATAATGCGATAAAATAAAGATACAAAGGCATTGCTACAGAACTAAGCACCTTTACTCAAAACAAAAAGAAAAAGCAAAAATAACAGAAAATAAAAACGATGGGTTGTCTCCCATAAGTGCTTTTCTTTAACGCCTTTCAGCTAGGCGCAGAAGATTTTAGTGATGCTCACATGAAAATAGAAAATGAAGCAAAAGGAGCATCAAGAAGAAAATTAGAAACACATTTAAGTCTAACCTGCTTCCTATGCATAGGAATCTTGTACACAAATAAATTCATGAAGAACAAA
Organism: Lolium multiflorum; assembly: GCA_030979885.1. Classification (NCBI taxonomy): domain Eukaryota; kingdom Viridiplantae; phylum Streptophyta; class Magnoliopsida; order Poales; family Poaceae; genus Lolium; species Lolium multiflorum. Next base: position 2,625 of record JAUUTY010000113.1, read on the forward strand.
GTGACAAGCATAGGAAGATAAAACACGAGTAACTTCAACATTTTTAGCATGTAGAGAGGTGTTTTAGTACCATGAAAATTTCTACAACCTTATTTTCCTCTCTCATAATAATTTCCAGTAGCATCATGAACAAACTCAACAATATAACTATCACATACAGTATGCTGTTCATGTTCTACAAACATATAATTTTTACCAAGCTCAAAAATAGTGGGATCAAAACTTTCAAACCCACTTTTTAGCAATAATATAACAAGATGATTGATCAATCTCAAGAGATATGGGACTCATAGATAAAGTCAAGAACTCAATCCCATTTTCATTAGTAGTACAATTAATATTATCAAGTAACATAGGACCATCATCTAGAGGCTTTATCATAAACATTTGCTAAGCAAACTCTTTAGTACCATGCATTTTGATATCGGGCACAAACAAAGCATTATCATAAGATTTATCAAATAGCATGGATTATCATAGATAATAGTAGCATAATTATTCTCACAAAGTTTTACTCAAAGGGAATATTTCAAGAGAATCACGGGGAACATAACATTCATCCTCCTTGGTAAGTATGGAGGACAATCAAATAGTGTAAGATATAAGAGTTACTCTCATTAGAAGGTTGGCATGGGTAGCTAATCAATTCTTCCTCCTTTTGTTCATCACTCTCCTCCTCTTTTTCATCCAATGAGCTTTTGGTTCAGCAATTTCTTCTTCCATAGGTTCACACAAAGTGTGAGTGCATTCTTGTGCATGAATGAGTCTCTCTTTATAATCAATGATATAAGGGATTATTGTTGTAATGTTCTATGCAATAATCAAGGATAGAAGAGACATAATCTTTAAGATCATTACAAGCAACACAGGTTTCATAATTTTTAGACATGAAGGATTCTATCTTAGAGGCTCCCATAAATAAAACAAATTGTTCTACTTCTTCGAACCAAAGATGAATATAGTTATTCCAATGATAGTTCACAATTAAAACTTCTTCACTAAAGCCACATTGGAATTTAAGATGTTTAGTATCTGTTTAGAGCAACCAGTTTATATCATAGCGTTTAAAGCAAGATTTTAGCAATTGTATTCAATTTTTCTAACACGGCACTCATGACTTTACCCTTTCTTGATTCTCTATAATTCATATATAATTATATAAGCTCCATACAGGTTGTGGGTTCTTCCATAACAACAGTTTTTAATTTTTTGGGTTTTCAAATTTTTATGGATTTTCGGGTATATAAGAAAAATAAAACAAGACAAAAACAAACTAGACAAAAGTAAACTAAGCAAAATAATACTAGACAGAAATAAACTAAGCACAAATAAACTAGACAAAAGTAAACTAAGCAAAACAAAATAAAATAAAAACAGAGAGGAAAGTGTACTCCCAGGTGAACTTATGAGTAGAGCTATGCTCCCGGCAACGGCGCGAGAAAATAGTCTTGATAACCCACAAGTATAGGGGATATCAACGTCTTTGAGGGAAGTAAAACCCAAATTTATTGATTGTCGACACAAGGGAGACAAAGAATACTTATAAGCCTTAACTACTGAGTTGTCAATTCAGCTACACCTAGAAAGCACTAGTACTTGAGGGTGATGTGAAAGCAGCGGTAATATGAGAACAATAATGTGATAACACAACAACAGTAGCAGTAACAGAGAGGCAATGACACCAGAAAATAGTTGATACTACTTCTAATGGCATATAGGACCGAGTGAGTATTTGATTATGAAAGATGGACCGGGGTTCCCAGCTATCTACACTAGTGGTAACTCTTCAATAACAAGTGTTGGGTGAAAAAATTACAGTGTTGGGCAATTGACATAATTATTATAGCATTAAGACAGAACATCAAGTTTATTAATCATGTAGGCATGTTTTCCATATATAGTCATACGTGCTACTTAATGAGAAACACATGACATCTTTTCCTACCAGCCGGTGGCGTAGGGCCTCAAGGGAATCACTGGTAATTAAGGTACTCCCTTTTAATAGAGCACCGGAGCAAAGCATTACCAGTTGGTGAAAACATGTGATCCTCATATCTAAGCCATCCCCTCCAGTTGTCCAATTTCTGTCACTTCGGGGCCTCGGGTTCCGGACATAGACATGTGCAAACAACTTGTAGATACAATCTAAGCAATAATTATAGAGCTTAAATCTAAGATCATGTCACTCGTGCACTAGTGACAAGCATTAAACACAACAAGATTGCAGCAACAATAACTTCACAAACTTTATAGATAGGATTGATCATAATGTAACAATTCATCGGATCCCAACAAACACAACACCGATTACATCGGATGGATCTCAATCATGTAAGGCAGCTCATGAGATCATTGTATTGAAGTACATGGGAGAGAGAGAGTACCAACTAGCTACTGCTAGAACCCTTAGTCCATGGGGGAACTACTCACGGAGCATGATGGAGGCGGTGGCGTCGAGGGAGAAGGCTCCGGGGGTCGATCCGTCGTCCGGCAGTGCGGGGAAACAGGAACTTCTTACCCCCGAAACTAGGTTTCGCGATGGCGCGACGCTCGGGATTCTTTAGAATTATGATAGATATCTCCTAGGGTTTTCCGTCGGAGACGATTATATGGCGAAGGGCGATGTCGGTGGGCGCAGGGCCACCTCATGGCCCGCACGGCCCGGAGGTGGGGCAGCCTTCCGCCGGGTGAGGTGGCCACCTCGTGGCTCCTCTTCGTCTCTCCTTGGACTCCCATGACGGTGATGGAAAAATAGGGACTTGGCCTTTTGTTTCGTGCAATTAGAGAATATTCGCGAAGTAATTTTCTGGAACCAAAATAGCGAGAAACAGAACGACATCGGCATCTTGTTAATAGGTTAGTCCTAGAAAATGTATTATAATGATACATAATGCATATAAAACATGTGACAATGATACATAAACAAGCATGAAGCATCAGAAATTATAGATACGTTGAAGACGTATCACAGGGGCAGGTTTGACAACCATTGGCCTTTCTTATTCAATGCTGTCATTGACAGTTTGGACTTGAGAGAGATCTCTATGGTTGGGGGACAATTTAGGCAAATAGTCTCCCAGAGCCTACATATGAGAAGTTGGACCGTGTACTCATGGACTCAGATTGGGAATCAAAATTTCCTCTAGTCTCGGTACGGGCTCTTCCTCGCATAGAAGCTTTGTCGGATCATGCTCCTATTTTATTAACAACTGGGAACCCAAATCCGATGCGTAGACTCAATTTGAGTTGGGATGGCTATGCAGAGAAGGGTTCTTGGATATGATTAAATTTAGATGGGACAAGCCAGTCGCTGGGAATACCCCCATCCTAAGATGGAATAACAAATTACGCTCCGTGCGTAGATACCTTGGGGGTGGTATAGGCATATGACTGGGCAGCTCAAAAAAGAAGCTCAACCTGTCATCTAATATTGATGATCTAGAGGCGATTGCTGAGGTAAGGCCATTGACAACACATTAGATTGAACTTAAAAGTCAATACAATGCGAAGTTAGCCGGCCTACTTCGCAAGGAGGAACTCAAATGGTATCACCAATCTAAGGCCCAATTCCTGTTGGAAGGATATTCGAACACAAGATATTTTCATAGTGTCGCTAATGGTAGACACAGAAGGAAACTCATTCATTCTCTAGTACAAGAGAAGGGAGTGATCGAAGGCCATGAGCAGCTGAAGTCCTATATTACATCGTATTATAAAGGCTTGTTTAGCGCACCAGAGGAATCTGATATATCCATGGATGAATCCAGGATTGGAGATATTTCCCAAGTGTCTCCAGAGAAAAATGCCTTTCTTGTGGCTCCTTATTCTGAGGAGGAGATAAGAAAGGCGGTCTTTCAAATGGATCACAATAAGGCACCATGCCCTGATGGGTTTCCTGCAGAATTTTATCAGTCTTTCTGGGATATTATCAAGCATGATTTATTGGAGCTCTTCGGGGAGCTCCATGCGGGTTAATTGGATTTGTTGCGTATAAATTTTGGTGAGATTATTCTTTTACCAAAAATAACTGACGCGGAACGTATTCGACAGTATAGACCTATATTCCTACTTAATGTGTGTTTTAATTTTTTTGGTAAAGTTGCTACGATTAGACTTAATTCTGTGGCAGATCATGTGGTTCGTCCGTCCCAGACTGCGTTTATGCAAGGTAGACACATCCTAGATGTTGTTGTCAATTTGCATGAAACAATACATGAGATGAATTGGAAACAATTGAATGGGGTTATTCTCAAGATCGACTTTGAGAAGCCTTATGATAAAGTTAAATGGTCTTTTCTTCAACAAACACTCATAATGAAAGATTTTTCAGACGAGTGGCGCTCTCTTATAAATATTTTTTTCCGGTGGAAGTGTTGCCATTAAGGTCAATGAGGATATTGGTCGATACTTCCAGACGAAAAAAAGTTTGAGGCAAGGGGATCCCCTTTCTCCAATGTTATTTAACATTGTGGTGAATATGCTTGATATTATAATTGAGCGTGCGAAGGTTGATGGTCAGATTGAAGGGGTAGTGCCTCATCTTGTTGATGGGGGATTATCAAGTCTTCAATATGCCGATGATACAATTATTTTTATGGAACATGACTTGGAAAAGGCTCGAAATCTGAAGTTAATTCTAACACAATTCGAGAAATTGTCTGGTCTCAAAACTAATTTCCATAAAAGTGAAATGTTATTTTTCGGTGAGGCCAATGACGATGCCAACCTATACGCCGAGTTGTTCTAATGTGGTCTTGGCTCCTTTCCAATCAGCTATCCAGGTATTTCGATTCATTATCGGAGACTGACGTTGGCGGAATGGAAACTCGTCGAGGAAAGACTTCAGAAGCGGCTAAGTAGTTGGAAAGGAAAAATGTTGTCCCTTGGGGGAGATTAGTTCTCATAAATGTGGTACTTACGAATATGGTACTGTATATGATATCTTTCTTCCACCTGCCTAAAGGAATCTTACATAGATTATACTATCTACATTGAAGATTCTTTTGGCAAGGGGATATTGAGAAGAAAAAATATCGGTTAACAAACTGGAGTGTTGTATGCCATCCAAAAGATCAAGGTGGACTTAGTGTTCATGATCTTGAAGTTAAGAACATAGCCTTGCTAAGAAAATGGCTGGCTAGGTTATTAACTGAGGATGATATATGGCAACAACTATTAAGGAAAAAGTATGTGGGTTCAAAAGCGTTATCTCAAGTCTTTTGAAAACCCGGAGATTCTCACTTTTGGGCCGGTATTATGGCAACTAAGAAGCACTTTTTCTCATTTGGTTTGTTCTCCATAAGGAATGGAGCGGAGATTAGGTTCCAGGAAGATAGATGGTTGGAAACAACTACTCTTCGAGAATAATATCCAGCTTTGTACAATATTGTTCATTACGAGGGAGACACCTTGCAGAAGGTTATGGAAACTTCTCCTCCCTCCATGACGTTTAGGCGTGATCTAATTGCCCCCCCGACTGACTAGTTAGAATGAATTGCTACAGAGGTTAGCTTCAATTCAACTAACTCAGGGGAAAGATGAATTTCGATGGAACCTAACCAAGAACGATGTTTTCTCGGTCAGTTCAATGTATAAGTCGCTTACCATTCCTAGTGAACCGATTGTTAATAATAAATACATTTGGAAGATGAAGATACCACTTAAAACGAAAGTATTTGCGTGGTACCTTCTTTGCGGTGTGATTTTAACCAAAGACAACCTTGTTAAACGCAACTGACACGGTTGTAAGAAATTTTTTTTGTGGCATGAAGATGAGACAATAAAACACCTTTTTTCAACTGCCGGTTTGCTAGATCTATATGGTCAATCATTTAAATGGGTTCTACCTTATACCCGCCTCGTAGCATTGCAAATATATTTGGCAATTGGCTAAATGGGGTAGATACTAGGTATAAAATGCTTATCAGAGTGGGCGCGATTGCAGTCGTATGGACGCTTTGGCTATGTAGAAATGACAAGGTTTTCAATGACAAAAATTCTTCTCTCATGCAGGTCATTTACCAATGTATAGCTTTGCTCCATTCATGGTCACCACTTCAGCGCTTGGAGGACCGAGACCTCTTTATGGAGGTGTCTACACGGTTGGAGAACACGGCCAAGGATTTTATTTCCCAACATGGGTAGTGATGACCCACAAGTATAGGGGATCGCAACAGTATTCGAGGGAAGTAAAACCCAATTTATTGATTCGACACAAGGGGAGCCAAAGAATATATTTGTAAGCCTTAACAGCGGAGTTGTCAATTCAGCTTTGGAAACAAACTTGCTCGTGATGGTTTATCGAGGCAACAGTTTTATGGCAGTAGCAGTAGTGAAATATAAGCAGTAGTGTAATAAAGACAGCAGTAGTGATTTTAGAAAACATCAGGATTAAAATACTGTAGGTATAGGGATGGATGAACGGGCGCTGCATGGATAAGATATATAACTCATGTAATAATCAAGGCTAGGCATTTGCAGATAATAATAAAACGGTATCCAAGTACTAAACAACCATAGGCATGTGTTCCGTATATAGTCGTACGTGCTCGCAATGAGAAACTTGCACAACATCTTTTGTCCTGCAGTAGGTGGCAGCCAGGGCCTCTAGGGAAACTACTGATAATTAAGGTACTCCTTTTAATAGAGTCCCGGAGCAAAGCATTAACACTCGTGAACACATGTGATCCTCATATCCAGCCTTCCCCTCGGTTGTCCCAATTTCTATCACTTTGGGGCCTCGGGTTCGGACAGCAATATGTGTATACAACTTGCGGGTAAGATCATAAAACAATGTATATCATCATGAATCAATAACATGTTCAGATCTGAAATCATGGCACTCGGGCCCTAGTGACAAGCATTAAGCATAAAAGTTGCAACAATATCATAAAAGTACCAACAACGAATACTAGACACTATGCCGTAACAATCTTATGGCTATTACATGAACAATCTCGTCCAATCCCTACCATCCCCTTCAGCCTACAGCGGGGGAATTACTCACACATGGATGGCGGAATCATGGATGGTCGATGGAGAGACGTCGGTGGCGATGATGGTGATTGATCTCCTCCAATTCCCGTCCGTGAGTGCTAGAACGGAGTTTCGATCCCGAGATTGAGTTTCGCGATGGCGGCGGAGTTGGATTCTTGAAAAAGTGGTCGAACCCCCTTGCGTTTTTAGGTCAAGGGCTTTAAGTAGTCCAGAGGAGAGCATCGGGGGGCGCCCGAGGCAGCCTCACCATATGGCGGCGCGCTCCCCTCTGGCGCGTCGGCCTATGGTGTGGGGGCCGTGGGCCTTCCTTGGCTTGCCCTTCTGGCCCCGTGTGTCTTACGTAAAAATAGGCCCTTCGCAATTATTTGGGGATTTTCCTGAAAGTTCATTTTAAAAGACACCAGGGCAATTCTGCTGCAGCGTTAGTCCGTGTTAGTTGTATCCAAAATACACAAATTAGAGGCAAAACAATAACAAAAGTCGGGAAAGTAGATACGGTTTGGACGTATCAGGTAGCTGCATATTAGGCGGATTGAAGCCAACGAAGCGTAGTCTAGTTGGCTATGATTTTTGTATCCGCCTTTTATAATTTATTTGTTTTCAGACTTGATAATCGAATGGTTGTGTGCATCTTAGTTATGCAGAGGCTGGGAGTAATGCTTGAATATTTTAAGTAATGAAGCGTCCTTTATCGGAAAAAAGATAATGCAATAGAGGGTCATATCCGTTTCTGTATCTAGAATACACATAGTAGGCATACCAATATACCATCCATAAAGGAAAAAAATACAAAAGTAGAATTAAAAAAACGCCCACAGTTGGTAGAACACCCTGCACACACCCGCTCGACGCCACATGACTTATTACAATGCAAACCCACATAAACCAGACATCTCTCCCGCCACAAAGAACGAGGAGGCGAGACACAAAGCCCATAACCACATTATGAGCGATGCCCAAAGCCTTCGCAGCACCACTCCGACTCCAAGATGGCGAGATAGCATGGATTAACATTCTGACCACACATAAGTGATTAGAGAGTCTGGATGTAGGACCTGACCAGACCAGATGAAGGTGTAAACTAGGAGGCACCAACGACCAAGTATATTGCGCCCCGGAGACCCACACTATGAGTGGGCCCCAACATCAACCCTATATGTCGACCGAAGACTTCCTAAATAACCTAGAGGACGCCTTCAAGGATACAACACATTGGGCCTGATTAGATATACCGGTTTATGTGCCGCCCGTAGATTAGAGATATGAAGCTCATGTCTATGACGTTCTCGTCCATTAAATCTCACCATGTCTAGAGAGTGTCAATCTTTTGTTATTAAGGTGTGGCATGGTGTTGCATTGGAATGTGTCCGTAACGCAATTTGGAATGGCACTTTAATTAATAATTAATAAAGTTCATGTGGCCCTTAAAACAACCACGTCGGCCATTTGCCAAGAACACTATTGTCTATCTTATGTGGGAATTCATTGCCTGACACTCAACCGCGCCCACGGTCAGTTCGCGAGAAGCGCTCGCATGAAGCGTGCAAGTCAATTTTCTTTTCTTTTTATTTTATGTATAACAATTATAACATCAAATTTCTAATTGTGCGGGGCTGCTGCATGGTTGTTTGCGTTTTTCTTTCCGCATGAAGCGGTCCTTAATTTCTTTGTTGTTTACCGCATGTGTGGACCGGGCTAACTGATCTTTTGACGCGTTTATTTTTTTTTCATTTTTCATTTTGCCTTTTTCTTACCTCGTTTTCTTTTATGTTATTTTGTATCAATGATTATATTATGTGTAATTTTTTGCCAATTCCCTTTTGTCAATTCCCTTTATTTTTTCTTTGTTGTTATTTTTGTATCATAATTTGTGCTATTTTTTTCAATTCCCTTTTTTTTATTTGTTACACTCATTCATGTTTCTTTGAACCAAGTATTATAATTCTTTTTTTCGGACCAGTGGTTTTTAGGGGGGAAAATAATGGGTGGGAAACCACTTGCAACTTAAATGAACTATCACATTAATAAATAATTTCACCACAAATAAACCATCACTTCTAAATTTATGTTATTTGAATATCTTGTGATTTGCAAATATGTTGCTAAAATATACTAAATGAAATTAGATTTTTTTATGGTAACTTGTTTTGCATTTACCGTTGATAAAAAAGTGGATAGACAGTTGATAACTTATAAGCTATAAATTCACGAAAATATTCAAAATAAATTAGTATTTTGGGCTCAGTAACTTTCCACATTATATCGTTGATAAATAACGGGTACAGGGTTGATTATTTAGTGAGCTAAAAAATCCACCAAAATATTCTAAATAAAATCAGCTTTTTGTATTGGTATATTTTCACATTTAACTTTTGATATTTGCCAATATATTCTAAATTAAATTAGCAAAGGCGGTAAATTTTCATATATACTGCTTATTAAAAAGCGATAGACGGTTGATAACGTGTGAGCTATAAAGTCGCTAAAATATTCAAAATGATATTAGCATTTTGGGCTCGGTAACTTTTCGCATTTACCGTTGATAAATAAATGGTGGAAGGTTGACAATTTGTGAGCTAAAAATTCTCAAAAGTATTATAAATTAAATCAGATTTTTGTATAAGTAATTTTTCACATTTACAGTTAATAAATAACGATTACAAGCTTCACAACTTGTGAGCTAAAAAGTGGCAAAAAATTCTAAATGAAGATAATTTTGAGGTAGATAACTTCTCACATGTTACTGTTGATAAATAATGGGCACAGGCTTCATAACCTCTGAGCCAAAAAAATCTAAATATTCCAAATAAAATTATTTTTTGCGTTGAAAACTTTTTAAATTTTACCGTTCATAAATTAAAAATTTGAGAGCTGATAATTTTTAGCCCTAAAAAAATTCATCGGAACATATCGACATTGAGGATCTCGTCAAGACTGATTCATTGGTGAAAACTGATATTAAATCGGAGTTGTCGTTTGAGAGATAGATATTTTAAATTGCATGCAAAATTTTCCATAAATAGAAAATTTAGTAAAAAATGCCAGAAAAAGAAATATTGGCTAATAACATATATGCTAAAAAATTCATCAAAATGTTTCAAATGAAATTAACTTTTGAGGTAGATAATTGATCACTCAGGTAGAGAGGGTTGATAAACAAAATAGAGAGAGTTGATAACTTTTAAGCCTAAAAAAATCGTCAAAATGTATCAACATAGTTGTTGATTCAAAGATCTCGTCGAGACGGATTTATTGGTGGAAGCGGATCTTAAATCAGAGTTATCATTTGAAAGTTAAACGTTTTAAATATTCAAATTAAGATAAGATTCCCAAGACATCAGCGAATCCGTCTCGTAGCGCATGCATGAAGAATTTTCTCTATATGACAAATTCAGACATAATTTTTTGCCAAAAAAAGAAATTTAACCATAAATAGAAATTCGGGACATTGCTCAAAAATAGAAATTCTGTTCTGAAATTAACCGTCCCGACTGTCGACCATAAAATAGTGGCTCCCTCTTATCTGGGGATTGGCTTTCAAACCATATATATAATTACAATATGTACAGCTGAGGAACTTTATTATGCGCTTAGTCGAATAAAAATAAAATGCACTAAATCTAATTATTCGCCAAACGCTGAATTCCTAACGGTAGATGCTACTTGAGGCGATAAAGATAGATTTTTCTGTGCATGGACTTGCATGTTGTTGCGTAGAATTGTTCCTCTAACAGAGAGCCTGACGCATTGATAAGCGCTAGGGTTGCAAGCGAGACGGGTTGTAGGACAAAAAAATTGAACTAGCTCTCCTTTAAACCCGACTCAGTCCATAACCTGGTTTGTTCTATAATTGTGTTTTCCGGGACTACGCAGGCACGCCGCTTGCAGCCATAAGCAGCGATGCAACGAGTATTCCCACGATAAGCGGGGATTATGCCATAACAACTAGGATTATGAATCTAGCGTTCGTGCTAAGCGTCTTTATTGCAGATGATCTTAGTTGAAGAGATGGAAGAACTAAGGATCATGAACAAACGATCTTGATGTCCATTTTACCTCGTGAACAATATGTTAATCTTAACGCAGTTTTCTATTATGATTCTTTTCAAAAGTTTTAAAAAGAAGGCGCTCGAGGCATTCATTTTCTCCTTTTTTTTAATAATGGACGCTTTATTTACTTAAAAGTTAAAACCTTCTTTCATTTCTTGCAGGTTATTCATATGGTGTCCCATTGGGTCCAGCTTTGGGCCTACTCTCACCGAAGGGGCAGCGGGATGCTATGGCTACTGGTTGCACACGGCTCCTAATGGTTGCTCAGGATATCTTGTGCCAGGCTGGTTGGCGACACACTAGAAGACTATGTTAATGTGCAGTCATAATATGTGTACTTTTTGATGGTTGATTTTTGTATCAATCCTCGGTGATGCGTGAGTTGATGCGTGAGTTGTAAACATTACTCTTTGGATCTTATCTTAATAAATGGCCGTGTGCATCGTCATGATGCAGAAGCCGGGGTATATCCCCATTTCGAAAAAAACATAGCTGATATGCACAGAGCCGTACCCATCCATAAGTTGCAATCACAAAAAAAAGCTAAAGTTCTCAACAAGTATTCAATAATGAAGGTAAAAAAGTAGCCTAAGACGAAGGAGGGCCAATCTGCAGATCACGCTAACATCCATGTTGAGAAAAAATATCCCTTGATATATCGTCCAATCATGTAGACACCTGCATAAAGAGATCGCGATGCTCCACATGTTGTAGAGGCGATCATAACGGAGCGTAGCTGTGTACCGATAAATAACATGCATAAGAAAATCATTTTTATTGTTCAAAACCTCATTATTTCTGCATAGCCAAAGCGACCAAATACTGGCAATCGTCCCGCCCTAATAACTAGCTTAAACCTAGAAACCACACCCTTAAGCTAGTTACCGAATATATTCGCAACACTATGTGATGGGTATAAGGTAGAACCTATCTGTATGACGAATCATATAGATCTGTCAAATTTGCACCGGAAGAATAAGTTCTATATAGTCTCGTCATGGTAACAAAACACACGTTTTACTTCCCTGCCAATTACATTTTGCAAGGTTATCTTTAATAATATTTACCCCTCGATGAAGATATCATGCAAACACCTTAGTTTTAAGCGGGATATTCATCTTACAATTTTTTCATTATTATCAACTGAACCACTAGGTTGGATTAAATTATTATATATAGAAGCCACCGAGAAAATGCCATTCTTAGCAAAATTCTAATGAAATGCATCAGATCTCTGCGTCAAATGGACCGAATCCAGACGCTGTATATGACCAATGAGACTACGTCTGAACGAAACATTTGGTACGGAAGTTTTGAACACCTTAGCGAGCGTTTCACTCTTGTGTCGCACAATATTGTATAATGACGGATATTGTTCACGGAGTGTGGCATTTCTAAGTCACTTATCCTCTCAGAATCTAAATCCGATCCATTCCTAATAGAATGTGGGAAGAAGAATTTCTTTGTTGCCACAATGCCAGCCCCAAAATGAGAATCCTAGATCTTCCGGTCGGCATATCACACTCCATTTAGCTAGTCGATATCTCCATTTCTCACTATCACATTGCTAGAAGAATCTTGACCGGAAATAATCTAATCTTTTCAAAAATTCTTTTGGAAGTTGGAAGAATAATATCATATACAACACCATATCTCTTAGTACTGAGTTAATGAGAACCAATCTTCCTTCCAAGGATACTAATTTTCCTTTCCAGCTACTTAATCTAATTTGCAGTCGTTTCTCCACCACTTTCTGTTCGGCATTTGTAAGTCTCCGATAATAAACCGGAATACCCAAACACCTAATAGGAAACTAGCCTTGCCCGTAGCCAAATAATTCAGCATACATGTGAGCATCTGCCCAAGATTCACTGAAAAAAAACACACTCTTACGAAAGATTATCTTTAGATATAATTGCTTCAATGCTGAAAGAATTAACTTTAGGTTTCTTGATTTTTCGAGGTCATGTTCCATAAAAAAATTGTATGTCGGCATATTAAAGAATGGATAATCTACCATCAACCAGGTGAGGAAACACATCTTCAATTTTACCATCATACTTTACGCAGTAAGCATACCAGCCACTATGTTAAATACCATTGGTGATAATGGATGGCCTTACCTAAGCCCTTTCTTGATCTGAAATTCGAGCCTTTAGTTTTCATTCCTCTTTCGTCACTAACCAGCTGCACTGGCTCCTGCCAAAGCTCGCATTTAGAAGTTAACAAACAGAAGCCAAAAGGAAAATAAAACGTGATGGGACGGACGCATGGTTCTCTCCGGTTCACACAGAAGTTGTCTTACAGGGTTTACCCTAAAAATAGTTGGTTATCTTTGTTTTTAGGACAACTATAAATAATAATGCAACAAAGAATTTAGAAACTTGGGCTGGAGTTGAATGAACCCATGGGCATAATCAAGTCTAATGGTCATGGTCATATGTTCATGCACATGGTATAAGAACTAGTGACCATGTCTAGCGTTCGTATAGACTAGGTCAAATACGCTTCAGTGATAACAGTGTCAAGACTTTTCGATGATCCAATTATCTTACAACAGTAGATTGTTTTACACAGAGCTTGCTTGGTTTATGAGAGAAATATTCTCACGGTCTATTTTGGATGAAACTCCATATAAATATTCCAACTGAATCCAGTGTTACACATTTTGTTTATTTTTGTGACAACTAGGCACCAAATAATATGTCAGGGAATCATTACACTTTTATCCCCATCACACGACAACCAGAAAGGCCCGAAACTGGATGCTGACTCACAACACTAGCACACGTGATAAACTGGATATATCAGCACAAAGCGAAGAACCTTATCAGTTCCTGTCATGCTCATACAGGTTGCACTGACTTCTGCCAAATCTAATCTCGCCTTTAGTGGAAGTTAACAAGCAGAAGTTGAAAGGGAAACAAAACGTGCCGAGATGGTTCTCTGTGATACACACGAAATTTCTGCCCGAAGACTCCTGAAACTTGGGCTGGAGCTGAACGAAACAATGGGCAAGAATCAAGTCTAATGGTCATGGTCACGAGCACATGGTATAAGGACCGTTCTCTCCAGACAAGTGGTAGGCTACCGGGAGTAAACTTGTGACAGAACTGGGATAGACCCCTACTCACGCGACCCCCTGTGGCAGCGCCGCCCCACACCGGGGCTCCCCCGCCAGTCTCCTTCCTTCCTCCTATAACCCCCTTCCTCCGTCGCCACTGGAGGCACCACCATGCAAAGCCTGCAGGACGTGGCGGTGTTGGGGATTCTTCTGGGCGCGGCTAGGTGTGGCGGCGGCGCCTGCTCTCCCTCCTTCATATGTAGTGGTGTATTGTGGCGGCGGCTAGAGGCGCGGCACGACAGTTGGCTAGCAGCGGTGGCGGAGAGGGCTCATGAGGGGCCCGATCATGTACCCTGCTGGCTCCTGGGCGTGGCAACGAAGGCGGCTCTGCCCGCATCACTTGGGAGAGCCGGGTAGCTGCCTCGGGCATGCCAGGACGACCTCCTCCTCTCCGGAGGTGGACGGCCTCGATAGGATCTAGAGTGGGGGATCTTGGGATCTACACCGATCTCTGGTGGTGAAGGTCAATATACGTGGCGCCATCAATCTGCCGGCCCTTTTTGGTAGGTCGGGCGGCCGAGGATGGCCGCTGCATCGGGGCTCGACATGAATGAAGGCGGTGGTCCAAGGTTCCTCTCGCGTCACGACGAAGACCAGGTTAATGCTTATCTTCCTTGATCTGGCCAAAGTGTCGAAATCTAGAAGACTCCGTTGGCGAACTCCCTTGGGAGAATCATGCTTTGAGATTGCTAGATCGGATGAGATTTGGTCATGGCACCCATGTTTTTTTCGACCGTTTGGATTAAGGATGGAGCGGCGCAAAACTTTCTGCTATATGTTGCCATCATGGAGCATATATTTTCGCTCCATAGTGAAGTCAGAGGCAGAGAATGGCATGGAAGCCGAGATCTGAGGAGTAGTAATGGTGGTTGATACATCCATTTTGCATCACTATTTTATATCATAATTTCTTGTTATTCATTGATATATTTCATATTTAGAGATGATACTTATGTTATTTCACCTATTTTGCATGTTTCATGATTATTGGAGAATCACTCAGGAGCAGGATTACTCTGGAAAAAGCACCGTCAGGATACAATATTTGAAGATCAACAATTGTGAGAAAATATCAGCTCCTATTTTCCAAATGGCGGAGCCAGCCAAGGGGAGGCAGGAGGGCCTCCATGGGCCCTCCCATGGGTGGCGCGCCACCAGCCGCGCGCCGCCACGTGGGGAGGGGCCTGACCCCCTCGGCCATCGCCCTTTCGCGTACTTGATCTCCCGAAAACCCGAAGGTGCAGGGAGGCATCGAGATAGTCGGCGCCGCCTCCTCGAGGCGGAAAAACACCGAGAGAAAAGAGCTCACTGCCAGGCAGAAATCTCTGGAAATTCCCTCCCGGAGGAAATCGCCATCGTCATCGTCATCGAGCTGGACTTCATTGAGATCATCATCATCATCTCCACCAACGACACCGTCATCTCCACCGCTGCACCTCGTCTCCGCTGTAACATCTTGGGTTGAATCTTGAGTATTTCATAGGGAAACTTTCCCGGTGTCGATTACTCCTTGTTATTGATGCTATTGAGTGAAACCGTTGAATCAAGGTTTATGTTCAGATTGTTATCCATCATCATATCACCTCTGATCATGTTCCATATGATGTCTTGTGAGTAGTTCGTTGAGTTCTTGAGGACATGGGTGAAGTCTAAATGTTAGTAATGAACTATGTTGAGTAATATTTCATGGTTTGATATTTAAGTTGTGGTGTTATTCTTCTAGTGGTGTCATGTGAACGTCGACTACATGATACTTCACCTTTATGGGCCTAGGGGAATGCATCTTGTATTTGTTTGCCAATTGTGGGGTTGCCGGAGTGACAGCAACCTGAACCCCCGTTGGTATATCGATGCATGAGGGATAGCAGGATCTCAGAGTTTAGGGTTGTGGTTAGATTTATCTTAATTACTTTATTGTATTTGCGGATGCTTGCAGGGGTTTAATCACAAGTATGTATTAGTCCTAGGAAGGGCGGTGCATTAGCATAGGTTCACCCACACAACACTTATCAAAACAATGAAGATTAATCATTATATGAAGTGAAAGCACTAGACTAAATTCCGTGTGTCCTCAAGAATGTTTGGTCATTATAAGTAAACAAACCGGCTTGTCCTTTGTGCTAAAAAGGATTGGGCCACTCACTGCAATTATTACTCTCGCATTTTACTTACTTGTATTTTTATTTATCTGCTATATCAAAACCTCTGAAAACTTATCGTGAGCATTTACAGTGAATCCTTCATCGAACTGCTTGTCCACCTTCTGCTCCTCGTTGGGTTCGACACTCTTATTTATCGAGTACTATGATACACCCTATACTTGTGGGTCATCAAGACTATTTTACTGGCGCCGTTGCCGGGAGTGAAGCGCTATTGGTAAGTGGAATTGGTAAGGAAAACTTTTCTTGTACGTGATGTTTTTATTTCTGCATGCTGCTATAATTTATTATGGAGGATCTTCTCTTGAATTCCTATTTGGAAATCTACTACTACTGCAAGGTAGTGGATGAGGCGCCAAGTGAGAAAGTGATTCCATATAAAATACCTATGAAAATTATTGAACGTGTTGTGGATAACCGCTATGAAGGGGATGGAACTGTCCATCCGGATCATTCTTGTTTTTACATGAATTATCGGGTTATTCAAGTGTGCATGTATTTCTATGGATGAAGTTAGGAAGAAACTATTCTCTATGTGCTGTCTGGTAAGCGGCGCATTGGTATAAACTGTTGAAGAATGGGCATTCTCTTGATTGGAAGGATATTATACCTCTGTTTTATTCTAAATTCTATCCTCCAAGTGAAATTCACAAAGACCGAAACCGCATATAATTTCTGGCCTCATGATGGAGAGAGTATTGCCCAAGCATGGGGGAGATTGAAGTCTTTAATGCTCAAATGCCCCATTCATGAGCTTCCTGGTAATATCATCATTGATAATTTCTATGCAAGACTTTCTTTCAAGATAAAACCTTGCTGGATACTGCTTGTTCTGGATTATTCACGCGCAACAAAGAAGAGTTTAAATGGGACCTTCTTGATCGGATTCGGGAGAATATTGAAGGATGGGAGAATGACAAAGGTAGAGAGTGTATAAATTATGATTATGAATGCATTGAAACTTTTATGAATCCTGATAAATTCGAAATATGAGTGCTACTTATGGTCTTGACTCTCAAGTTGTTGCAAATTTTTATAAAGCTTTTGCCTCTCATTTTGAATTGCCTAGGAAGAATTTTAATAAGTATCATGAACCTTACAAAGATAAAACTGATTCACCTATGGGTAAATGTATTGAAGTTAAAACTGTTGATCATATTCTTTTTGAAGCTTATATAAAAAAATCCTTTTCCTGCTAAAATGAAGGAGTATTCTGTTATAACTAGTGTAGTTAACAAAAGTGCAAAGAAACTTATAGAACTTGAGGAGCAAATAAATGTTGAACCTGCTGTTGCAATAGTTAAAGACCTTGTGACTGAAAATGTAGAAGATGGTCACATCATTTTCTGTGAAGATGCTTCTAATATTGTTTCACATCCTAGTAAGTCTAGGAAAGCCAGCGTTCCTATGCTCTCTGTTAAAATTGGTGATCATTGGTATTATGGTTTATGCGATATTGGTGCCAGTTCTAGTTCCATTATGAGCTTTACGTGGAAATCATGCATGAAATTGGTTCTGTGAACTTGAAGATATTTATGTGGTTATTCGGCTAGCTAATAGAGAAACTATCTCTCCTATTGGTATTGTTTGAGATGTAGAAGTTCTATGTGATAAGATTAAATATCCTGCTGACTTTTTGGTACTTGGTTTTGCTGCTAGTAAGACTTGCCCTATCATTTTTGGTAGACCTTTTCTAAATACTTGTGGAGCTATTATTGATTGCAATAAAGATAAAATTGTGACTAAATTTGCTGGTGAATCTTATGAGTTTAATTTCTCTAAATTTGCCAAAGCTCCTTATGAAGCTGAATTGCCTAATGATGACTTTAGAGTTGAACAGCTTGCATCTATTGCTCTTTCTCCTACTAATCCTTTGCAGCAATATTTGTAGGATCACGAGAGTGAAGTCTTTAGGGAAGAAAGGAATGAGATCGACCGTGTTGACGCCATGGGAGCGGGCGTCGTGGGAAGAGCCGATGAGGTCGGCTTCACGGAGACCCTGACTTTGCCATTCCGATCCTCGTACTCGACCGGTGTGCTTTTCGCCATCTCGATGTGGATGGCGAGATGGTTGTCGTTGAAGATTGTCCCACCGGGCGTGCGAGAATGTGTTGACGTCGAAACCCACGGCGGGCAGCGGCGGCAACACCGTAGGCCGGGAATGACTAGGGCTGGCTGGCCCCGAGTCCCTCGGGCGGCGGCCCGCAAGCCTCTGGTCGCGCGATGCGGTCGCAGGGCGTGCCACCTGGTCGGGAAGGTGTGGATGATGCCGCTTAGTTTCTGCAGGGCCACACGTACACGTTAAATACGAGCCTCGATCGGCTCTCAGTTGTCCTGTGAATCGGGCTCAATCCACCCATGATTCGTTCAAGGTGGCCGAATATATGGTGTTCCTGATTGATAAAGCATATGAGATCTATGACGATCTGGGTTTTCACATAATCGGATCATCCTACTCACGATTGGGCCTCGCGCTCACGCACGACAGCGTAAGCCAGCCTAGACAAGGCCTAAAAACCAACACTAGGTTGATCCTGGAACGTCTGTCTAGGCAGCAAACTACACCACGCATGCGTGGATCCTCCAACCCTTTGTAAGGCCTAACTATTGCGAGATAAACTAATCCTGATGAATCAAGGAGCGACATAACGGATCAGATCTACTAAATAAAGATCAAGCGGGTGCCGCCCTGCACCCATGATGAGGCACAAGGACTAGGCGCGGGGTTGCACTACGCGAGCATATGATGCTAAGAACGATGCTAACCCTAACGCGTCTACGATAACTCGTTGCTCGCCATCAAAAGGCTTCAGATGCGAGCAACGCATGAACAACTAGGCAGGCTTGTGCTGCCTAGATCGCGAGATGCGATCTAGGCAGCATGGTGCTCACCGGAGGAACCCTCGAGACGGAGGAGTTGGCGATGCGCCGAGATTGGTTTGTGTTGAACGTTGGTTGTTGTTTATTCCATAAACCCTAGGTACATATTTATAGTCCAGCGGACTTTCTAATGTGGGCGTGCATGCACGAGATAAACTCTAATTTCTACGTAACCTACTATAAAGTTACACGGGCCAACTAGCCCAAACTCGATACACAAGGCCGATTCTCATCTGTCCACGCATATATCTTCAAGTCCACCTTAATCGCGGCCCACCTCTGACTTGGCAAATTTGGTGATAACACATGCCCCCTGGTTTTGGAAATGACATTTCCAAAATCATTACGCTTTCTTTCGCCGGGTCATGTGGTAGCGGAACCGTCGCAGTTTCCTTCATGATGACGTCTTGCCTCCTCGCCTTCTCTTACGACTGACGGTTCTGGCACCACGTTCTCAGGAACTGCTTAGGCATTAACCAGATATTCCCCCTTTTATCGGCCACTCTGTAGCTTTCTTCCTCATCCTCCAGGCACTAGTACTTCCAAAAAAAAACCCTCCTCGTGCCACCATGTCTTCCTCTTCGTCAGGACCTTCAGCAGTCCTCCCCCTTCCCGCGAGAGCCGGCGCCGAATGGAAACCGGAGGAAGCCCACGCGGCCAACATTCGCCGCGCCATGGCGGGGGAATGAGCCAAGCCACGTCTTCTCCACCTGGTCGGAGGACGACCAGTCCCTAACCCGACGGGAGAGCGACCTCTCCTTCCTTACCAGGGAGGAGGCGGTGGAGGAAAGCGACGACGCCTTCCTGGGACGGGGCCCCCTCCTCCGAAGAGGAGAGGCTGGAGGAGGAAGAAGAAGATGACGAGCTCCTCGATGAGCGCCGGCCAAAGCGCCTGCCCTGGCCGGCAATCTCGGCATTCGGCGACGGCAGCGATGACGGCGATGAAGGCGAGGACAACGAAGGTCCTGCCGGCGGTCGCTACAGCAGCGACGACGAGCCGGCTGGGAGCAGCGCCGACGACGGCGATGATGGCGACGACGACGAAGGTAGCAACGGCCCCTAGATAGGATCTTAGCTCAGGGCCATCAGTAGTAGACGGGCAATGTAGCCCCTAGGATCTTCTTTTGAGAGCAATCAGCTCTTTATGTAAGAACTCTAGTTAATCAATGGAGAACTTCCCCAACTCGATCTTGTCGCCCCCTTTTTATGATAATTTAGCCGATTGCTCTTTATACCGTGCTTGCCGTGCCAACTGATCGGTGCTTTAAGGAGCCGATGGCAATGCATCGGACTCTCATGATAAACTCGAGGTAGATCCATCCAGACCTCCACCCCTGAGACGAGCCGCAATCGCGCAAATCCTAGATCCTGGAAATACAGACTCAACCACACGGACTAATGGACCCCAGCGGCATTCTCATCTACCGGATCCTCTTTGCCACTGTCCTGACAATGCCTCATCTCTTCGTAGTCACACCTGGTCCAAAGTCCATCAGCGATCGTTGCTTC
Source organism: Lolium multiflorum (assembly GCA_030979885.1). NCBI lineage: Eukaryota > Viridiplantae > Streptophyta > Magnoliopsida > Poales > Poaceae > Lolium > Lolium multiflorum. The sequence goes on from JAUUTY010000113.1 coordinate 23,343, forward strand.
CTTCTACTACCTCCAGCCACTCCCTCTGCAATAATTCACCCTCTCTTGACGAGTTATGATGCAGAGCAAGCCGATTTTAACCAAATCGGCTCCATAGCACAAGGAACCTTAAGGGGCGAGCTGCCCCAGAGCCTTAGTCCGGGCGAGGATAAAAGCGAACCAGTATTGGGCCACCATTGGTTTCAGTTGTATCACATGTTAGGCTCAAGGAGCCAGCCCACAGATTCTGGAAAGGTCAGCGGCTCCGAGGAACCACCTTGCTGTCCTAATTAGCTCATCATCTCGGGCGAACTGATGCAGCTTTTGGTGCAGATAGCTCGGCTCGAATGGTTCGGCTCATCAAGATCATCGGACGATCATCGGTTGTCCTCATGACCCTAGACTGTCCCGCAGGCTTGCGCGAACACTGCCGATTTGGTGATGGACGCTCCATGAGATCTTTGCCTGTAACCACCATACCCCTTGAGTCAACGGTCTAGCATCGGCTTTGCCCCATGAGACCTCAAACAAGATCATGAGCCTTGCTAGTCAATCCAGCGGGCTGGCCATCTGGTTCCGGGCAGGTGCCCACAACAAAGCCCCGTGCGTGTCCTCAATTGGCTTGTGCGTAAGCCCCGATCTGCGAGCCACACATCATTCTTCAGCAAAGGCGGTGCGGGGCCAACCGATTGGGAAAAATCGGCCTACTATAGTGAAGGACCCTTCAGGGCCAACTGTCTCCCTGAGCTTCTCCCGTTCAAGTCCTGCGTTTCATCGATAATATTGGCTCATTATCTTTGGCAGTGATGCGCCTCTTGTTGACGTCTCACGATGTTTTCCCACCTTGTGGTCGTGACATGCGTAGCCGATCGCCTCATCATCGACTATTCTCCTGATCCCCGAAGAGACGGTCGCAAGGTGGTTGATGCCCTTAAGTCGATGGCCGTGCATGGTGTGCTCAAGAAATTTTCCAACTTTTCCCGGCCAACGTCGTCGGCCCCCATACTTGATAATGTTGCCTCACATGTATTTAATCCATCTAGATGCCCCGAGCCGATTCTGTCAAAAAAATTGATGATATCGGCTTTTTAGGTAGCCCCTGCTGGGTCAAATGTCGATCCCAGGCAAAATAGATGGTGGGGATAATTTTGGCCGATTGTTGGAATCGGCCTCCACGTGCTGCTTGGTGAAGGTTTTGTAATGTTCCTCCACAAAATTTTGGGGCCGATCGCAAGGATCAGCCTCACCACCTTTGCTCATCGATGTTGTTCCCGTTATACGGTCAATCCGGTGGATAGAACCAGCCTTACCGTTCTGTCACATCGATGCGTTCGCAATCGTCCAAATTGATGCCCGAGTGGCTCTTGACTGATGCCTCCCAAATGCCCATACCGGCTGTTGAAATCTCGGCTGAATCATCTGCGTGGACGACCTCCACCTCATCTCCATTGTATCGGGCATTGGTGCATCGTGGACGGAGCCCACAATGTTCAATCCCTCTCAATCCTTCAGATAGTGTGACAACAAGAACGTCGAGGATGTCTTTCTTCCTACGGTCGGATCACGTTTAGAACCCCTTGCGCGTCAGATGCTTGGCCGTTGAAATCGCTCAATGTTACATTGGTTTTGATTAAATCCGAGGTGGAGCGTCCCAACGTAACATAGAGTATGGCATAATGTTGACTGCCGCTCCGGTGTCCACCAACATCTTATTGACAAGCTGTCCATTGATGTAGCCCCGTAAATACAGGGCCTTGGATACTGTAACTCCTTTCCCATGGCTTCTCGAAGATGACCGGCCGTGGGCCTAATCGATTGTGCCACGGGCACCCCCATGTAACCTTGGAGCGCTAAATTCCGAGAAGGATGAAGACCATGTTTGTGCCGGTGATGTTTCATCATCGGCTTTTCTTTATGGCGCCACTCTTTTTCGTGGCCGACCTTCTTCGTCCAGGGCTCGCTGAATTTTGGCGGTCAGGTCGTGCCTTCCTCAGCGCGTGCGATATAACCTTTCGGCTTCTTCCAACACGTAGTCGCACAGACCCTACGTTTTGGGAACGGCTGAGCATCAGACACCATCTTGGCCGATGATACTTATCCTCTTCATCATCGTCCTCTAATTCCTCGCGATCTTCCATCCGAACAGACTCAGCACTCTGAGGTGGGAGGGTCCTAGGCTCGAACACGGACACCTTAGCCTGCCCCTTCTCCTTTCGTTTATTCCGGGCAATTGCCGATTGTTGGTAATCGGCTCATTCCGGTATCAGCGATGTCGAAGAAGGAGCGAGTCCAGGCCCTATCCACGTTGTCGGCTCCTCGGACCTCCTAAAGCGCGACGTTCGGACCGTCGTCGTGGCCAGCTGTTTGACGATACCTCTGTTTGCAGAACGACGATATCCTTCATCGTCGTCATCGTATGGCGATGTCGGTCATATGGCTGTTCATATTTGCTGAGGAGATGCTCGGGCGATGGGCGTGGATGCCATATGTTTCCCACCTCCTCCTCGGCAGTGCCGTTATTGTCGTCACGGGGCCGGTCCGTGGAGCAGCCTCGTCCTTCTCTTTGCCCACGGCGTGGCTGCCCTCTGCTTGCGCGTCGTGGCGAATCACGAACCCTGCCATGTTGGCATCGAAAGAGAACCCTGGTTCCCTTATGGAGTGGCTGAGATCGACCGTGTTGACGCCATGGGAGCGGGCGTCGTGGGAAGAGCCGATGAGTCGGCTACGGAGGCACGACTTTGCCATTCCGATCCTCGTGCTCGACCAGGGTGCTTTTCGCCATCTCGATGTGGATGGCGAGATGGTTGTCGTTGAAGATTGTCCCACCGGTCCAGAATGTGTTGCGTCGAAACCACGGCGAGCGTGGCAGCCAACACGGGCCAGAATGACTAGGGCTGCGGCTGGCCGAGTCCCTCGGAGCGGCGACGCAAAAAGCCTCTGATCGGCGCCTCTGCTGAGGCGTGCCACGACCTAATGGTCGGGAAGGTGTGGATGATGCCTCGCTTAGTTTCCTGCGGGGCACACACGTACACGTTAAATACGAGCCTCGATCGGCTCTCGGAGTTGTCTGTGGATCGGCTCATGGAGCCGATCCACCCATGATTCGAAGGTGGCCGAATATATGGTGGTCCTGCTTGATCAAGATAAAGCATATGAGATCTACGACGATCTAGGGTTTTCACCGCATAATCGGATCATCCTACTCACGATTGGGCCTCGCGCTCACGCACGGTAAACGTAAGCCAGCCCTAGACAAGGCCTAAAAACCAACACTAGGTTGATCCTCGGAACGTCTGTCTAGGGGCAGCAAACTACCCATGCAGCTGGATCCTCCAACCCTTTGTAAGGCCTAACTATTGCAGATATTAAACTAATCCTTGATGAAGGAGCAACCATAACGGATCAGATCTACTAAATAAAGATCAGCGGGGTGCTGCCCTGCACCCATGATGAGGCACAAGGACGGCTAGACGCGCAAGGGTTGCACTACGCGAGCATATGATGCTAAGAACGATGCTAACCCTAACGCGTCTCCGATAACTCGTTGCTCGCCATCAAAAGGCTTCAGTCACGAGCAGCGCATGAACAACTAGAAAAGCTTTGCTAGATGCGAATGCGATCTAGGCGACATGGTGCTCTGGGAGGAACCCTCGAAGTGAGGAGTTGGCGATGCGCAAGATTGGTTTGTGTTGAACGTTGGTTGTTGTTTATTCCATAAACCCTAGGTACATATTTATAGTCCAGGGACTTTCTAATGTGGCGTGCACTAAGCCGTGCACGATAAACTCTAATTTCTACGTAACCTACTATAAAGTATACAGACCAACTAGCCCAAACTCATACAAGGCAGATTCTCATTACATCCACGCATATATCTTCAAGTCCACCTTAATCGCGGCCCACCTCGGCTTGGCGATTCTGTGATAACACTAAGCTTTCAGATTTTGAGGAAGAAAGATTTTGGAAATATTGAAGAAACATCGAGGAGCTATTGGACACTCTTGATGACTTGAAGGGGATTTCTCCCTCTATTCCAACATGCCATCAACATGGAAGATGATGCAAAGCTTGTTGTTGAACATCAGCGTCGTCTAATTCCTAAGATGAAGGATGTGGTAAGGAATGAGGTATTGAAACTTCTTGAAGCTGGTATTATATATCCTATTCTGATAGTAGGTGGGTTAGTCTTGTGCATTGTGTTCCTAAGAAAGGAGGAATAACTGTTGTACCTAATGATAATGATGAGCTCATCCCTCAAAGAGTAGTTGTAGGGTATAGAATGTGCATTGATTTTTGAAAGGTTAATAAAGTTACTAAGAAAGATCATTACCCTTTACCATTTATTGATCAAATGCTAGAAAGGTTATCTAAAAATACTCATTTCTGTTTTCTTGATGGTTATTCTGGGTTTTCACAAATTCTGTTAGAGCTAAAGATCAAGAGAAAACCACTTTCACTTGTCCTATGGAACTTATGCTTATAGGCGTATGCCTTTTGGTTTATGTAATGCTCTGCTACTTTTCAGATGCATGTTGCTTGTGACGGTAAAGCACACGTCCGTTGGGAACCCCAAGAGGAAGGTGTGATGCGTGATACGTCTCAATGTATCTACAATTTCTTATGTTCCATGCTAATTTTATGACAATACCTACAAGTTTTGTTCACACTTTATGATGTTTGATGCATTTCGGGAACTAACCTATTAACAAGATGCAAGTGCAGTTCTGTTTCCTTGTTTTTGGTTCAGAAATCCTACAAAGGAAATATTCGGGTGGATGAAATCAGTGAGTTCCTGTTTTCCGGGGCTTCGGAGTCGAAGAGAGGCGAAGGAGGGCCACGGAGCCCACACCATAGGGGGCGGGCCCCCACAGCTGCGCCACCTGAGTGAGAGCCCACCTCGGGACTCCGCAGACATCGCCCCTTCGCCTATAAAGTCTCCCAGATAAAAACCTAAAAACATAAGCCACGATATGAGAAAAGTTCAGGCCGCCGCCATGTGAGCCAAGATTCGGGGGCAGTCTCTGTGCAGCGGGGAGGAATTGCCCGGAAGGGCATCTCCATCGACACCACCGCCATCTCCATCAGCTGCTGCTCCCATGATGAGGAGGGAGTAGTTCCCATGGCTTAGGGCTCTACAGGTAGCTATGTGGTTAATCTCTCTCTCATGTACCCCAATACAATGATCTCATGAATTGCTTGCATGATTGAGATCCATATGATGAACTTTGTATCACTATTAGTCTATGTGCTACTCTTGTGATGTTATTAAAGTAGTCTATTCCTCCTCCATGATGTAATGGTGACAGTGTGTGCATCATGTAGTACTTGGCGTAGGTTATGATCATAATCTCTTGTAGATTATGGAGTTAATTATTACTATGATAGTATTGATGTGATATATTCCCTCTTTCATAGTGTAATGGTGACAGTGTGTATGCTATGTTAGTACTCGGTCTAAATTGCAAAGATCTATTATGCTCTAGGTTACTTAAATATGAATGCTGAATGTTGTGGCGCTTGTTAACTCCGGCTTGAGGGAGCTCTTGTAGCCCTACACAATGAATGGTGTTTGTCATCCAACAAAAGAGTGTATGTAGCACAAGTGAGGAGAAGTTATTTATTTATTATGTGATCAATGTTGAGAGTGTCCACTAGTGAAAGTATGATCTAGGCCTTGTTTCCAATGTTGCAAACACCGCTTACTTCGTTCCCACTGTATGTTTATAGCTGCCATATTTATTTCAGATTGTTATTACCACTCATATTCATCTATACCACGTATTTTACTATCTCTTCGTCGAACTAGTGCACCTATACATCGACAAGTGTATTTGGTGTGTTAGGGACACAGAGACTTCTTGCTTTGTGTTTGCAGGGTTGCTTGAGAGGATATCTTTGACCTCTTCCTCCCTGAGTTCGATAAACCTTGGGTGATCCACAAGGGAAAACTTCTGCTTTCTCTACAAACCTTTGCTCTTGGAGGCCCAACACGTCTACAAGAATAGAAGCACGTAGGCATCAAATACTTTCTAGCGTTTGCAGGGAGGAAAGGTAAAAGGTACTCACACTCCGGATCTAGGCTACTAAGCTTTTTTAAGTGGCAGATTGTAAGTACTCGAAGCTATTTCCTTTAGATCTGCAATTGCATCTTTTTGTTTCTTGTTTTACACTAGTTAGGCATAATGGATAACAATGAGCTTCTTATTCTATTTCGAGTTAAGACATGGATTGTTTGCTGCGAAAATTAAAAAACCTATGGAATCTTATTTGCATGCTAGTAGTAATGATATTAGTATGAACGCTTTGAACACCATTGTTGTTAATGTTATGGAAAATTCTAAGCTTGGGAAAGCTGGTTTGTGAGCATGATATTTTTAGTCCCCAAGCATTGAGGAGAAAATTTTCTTTGATGATACTTTGCCTCCTATTTATGATGATTATAATGATAGTGGTCTTTTGGTGCATACTATGGAGAGTAAATTTTATTATGATTATACTATGCCTCCTATGATGAGAATAATAATGATAGCTACTTTGTTGAATTTGCCCCACTACAACTAATAAAATTGATTATGCTTATGTGGAGAGTAATTATTTTATGTGGCTCATGACAAGAATGCTTTATGTGATAGTTATATTGTTGAGTTTGTTAATGATGCTACTTGTTATTATGAGAGAGGAAATATGGTTATATGCATCTTAATAATATTAAGTTTCCTCTTTATGTTGAGAATCTTGAAATTGTGCTTATGTTGCTTTTCTATGCTTGCCAGCTTTGTTCTTCATGAATTTGTTTGTGTACAAGACCTATGCATAGGAAGCATGTTAGACTTAAATGTGTTTTGAATTTGCCTCTTGATGCTCTCTTTGCTTCAAATACTATTTCTTGCGAGTGCATCATTAAAACTGCTGAGCCCATCTTAATGGCTATAAGAAAGAACTTCTTGGGAGATAACCCATGTGTTTATTTTACTACAGCAATTTTGTTTTATTGCTTCTTGGAAGTTGTTTACTACTGTAGCAACCTCTCCTTATCATGTTTTTGTACCAAGTAAAGTTTCTATGCTAAAGTTGATGTTATATTTGGGATGGCTGCGCAGAAACAGCATTGCTGTCTGTCACGAATTCTGGCATAAGTCTCTGTAAAAAAATCGAAAAAATCTGCAAAATTACGAGCGTGATCCTCAAATATATACGCAACTTTCATTAGTTTTGAGTTTTTCCATTTGAGCAAGTTAAGTCCCAGTCCAGAAGCATCTTTATGGACTGTTATGTTTTGACAGATTCTGCCTTTTATTTCACATTACCGCTTTTGCTATGTTGAATGAGTTTCTTTGTTCATTAACTTTAGAAGCTTTGTGCAATGTCCGAAGTGTTAAGAATGATTGTGTCACCTCTGAACATGTGAATTTTGATTATGCACTAACCCTCTAATGAGTTTGCTTGAAGTTTGGTGTGTGAAGTTTTCAAGGGTCAATAGAAGAGGGTGATATAATGTGATCGAGAAGAGTGAAAGGTCTAAGCTTGGGGATGCGGTGGTTCATCCCTGCATATTTTAAGAAGACTCAAGCATCTAAGCTTGGGGATGCCCAAGGCATCCTTCTTCATCGACAACATTATCGAGGTCACTTCTAGTGAAACTATATTTTTATTAGTCACATTCTTATGTACTTTACTTGGAGCGTATGTTTGTTTTTATTTTTGTTTGTTTGAATAAGTTCATCCTTGTGTGGAGAGAGACACGCTCAGGCTGGTTCGTATGAACACATGTGTTCTTAGCTTTTAATTTTCATGACGAAGGAAACTGCTTCGTTAATTGTTATATGGTTGGAAACGGGAAAATGCTACATGTAGTAATTGGTAAAATGTCTTGGATAATGTGATACTTGGCAATTGTTGTGCTCATGTTTAAGCTCTTGCATCATATACTTTGCACTCATTAATGAACAAATACATAGAGCTTGCTAAAATTTGGTTTGCATAATTGGTCTCTCTAAAAAGTCTAGATAATTTCTAGTATTGAGTTTTGAACAACAAGGAAGACGGTGTAAAGTCTTATAATGTTTACAATATGTCTTTTATGTGAGTTTTGCTGCGGTTCATCCTTGTGTTTGTTTCAAATAACCTTGCTAGCCTAAACCTTGTATCGATTCTCATGCCTCCAAAATCCTTGAGCCAACCACTATGCCATTTGTGTCCACCATACCTACCTACTACATGGTATTTCTCCGCCATTCCAAAGTAAATTGCTTGAGTGCTACCTTTAAATTTCCATCATTCGCCTTTGCAATATATAGCTCATGGGACAAAATAGCCTTAAAAACTATTGTGGTATTGAATATGTACTTATGCACTTTATCTCTTATTAAGTTGCTTTTTGTGCGATAACCATGCTTCTGGGGACGCCATCAACTCTTTATTGAATATCATGTGAGTTGCTATGCATGTACGTGTGAAGTAAGAGGATCTACCACCTTAATGGTTAGAGCATGCATATTGTTAGAGAAGAACATTGGGCCTTAATTAAAGCCATGAATCATGGTGGAAGTTTCAGTTTTGGACATATATCCTCAATCTCATATGAGAACACTAATTGTTGCCACATGCTTATGCATTAAGAGGAGTCCATTATCTGTTGTCCATGTTGTCCCGGTATGGATGTCTAAGTTGAGAATAATCAAAAGCGAGAAATCCAAAATGCGAGCTTTCTCCTTAGACCTTTGTACGGCGGATGGAGGTACCCCTTTGTGACACTTGGTTAAAACATGTGTATTGCGATGATCCGGTAGTCCAAGCTAATTAGGACAAGGTGCGGGCACTATTAGTATACTATGCATGAGGCTTGCAACTTGTAAGATATAATTTACATAATACATATGCTTTATTACTACCGTTGACAAAATTGTTTCATGTTTCAAAATAAAAGCTCTAGCACAAATATAGCAATCGATGCTTTCCTCTTTGAAGGACCTTTCTTTTACTTTTATGTTGAGTCAGTTCACCTATCTCTCTCCACCTCAAGAAGCAAACACTTGTGTGAGCTGTGCATTGATTCCTACATATTTGCATATTGCACTTGTTATATTACTTTACATTGACAATATCCATGAGATATACATGTCACAAGTTGAAAGCAACCGCTGAAACTTAATCTTCCTTTATGTTGCTTCAATACCTTTTACTTTGAATTATTGCTTTATGAGTTAACTCCTATGCAAGACTTATTGATGCTTGTCTTGAAGTACTATTCATGAAAAGTCTTCGCTTTATGATTCATTTGTTTACTCATATCATTACCATTGTTTTGATCGCTGCATTCATTACATATGCTTACAATAATATGATCAAGGTTATGATGGCATGTCACTCCAGTTATCTTTGTTATCGTTTGCACCCGAGGCGAACTACTTAGGGATGCTTGATCGTCTCAACGTATCTATAATTTCTTATGTTCCATGCTACTTTATTGATGATATCTACATGTTTTATGCATACTTTATGTCATATTTATGCGTTTTCCGGAACTAACCTATTGACGAGATGCCGAAGTGCCGGTTCCATTTTGCTGTTTTGGTTTGAGAAATCCTAGTAAGGAAATATTCTCGAATCGGACAGAAATCAACAGAAGATCTTAGAATCCACAGGAGCTTCGAGCAGAGAACCGTGAGAGAGGAGCCACGGGGCCCACACATGGTGACGGCGCGGCCCGGGAGGGGGCGCGCCGCCCTAGTGTCTGGTGGCCCCGGACCCCCACGACCTTGCCCTTTCGCCTATATAAGCTCCCCGACCTAAAACGTCGAGAGGAATAAGCCACGGTACAGAAACCTTCGGCCCCGCCATATGAGACAAGATCTGGGGACGGTCTCTTAGGCACGCCGCCGGGACGGGGAAGTGCCCGGAAGGCTTCTCCATCGACCACCATGCCATCTCCACCGCCATCTTCATCAACATTGCTCCCATGAGGAGGGAGTAGTTCTCCATCGAGGCTCGGTACCAGTAGCTATGTGGTTCATCTCTCTCTATGTACTTCAATACAATAATCTCATGAGCTGCCTTACATGATTGAGATTCATATGATGATGCTTGTAATCTAGATGTCATTATGCTAGTCAAGTGGGTTTTACTTATGTGATCTCCGGAGACTCCTTGTCCCACGTGTGTAAAGGTGACAGTGTGTGTGTGCACCGTGTGGGTCTCTTAGGCTATATTTCACATAATACTTATTCACTGTTATGAATGGCATAGTGAAGTGCTTATTTATATCCCTTTATGATTGCAATGTGTTTTGTATCACTATTTATCTATGTGCTACTCATGTGATGTTATTAAAGTAGTCTATTCCTCCTGCATGGTGTAATGGTGACTGTGTGTGCATCGTGTAGTTCTTGTCGTAGATTATGATCATAATCTCTTGTAGATTGTGGAGTTAATTGTCATTATGATAGTATTGATGTGATCTATGCCTCCTTCGTAGTGTGATGGTGACAGTGTGCATGCTATGTTAGTACTTGGTCTATTTTGCAAAGATCTATTATGCTCTAAGGTTATTTAAATATGAATATCGAATATTTGTGGAGCTTGTTAACTCCGGCATTGAGGGTTCGTGTAATCCTACACAATTAGTGGTGTTCATCATCTAACAAGAGTATATGTAGCACAAAGGAAAGAGAACTTATTTATTATGTGATCAATGTTGAGAGTGTCCACTAGTGAAAGTATGATCCCTAGGCCTTGTTTCCACCACAAGGAGAATTGCTTCCTACGCCGGCAAGCTATTTTCTGGCGCCGCTTGTTCTAGTTTCTGCATCTTTACTTCTAGCAATATTAGCACCATCTATACCACCTGTGTTTTACTATCTCTTCGCCGAACTAGTGCACCTATACATCGACAAGTGTATTTGGTGTGTTGGGACACAAGATTCTTGCTTTGTGGTTGCGGGGTTGCTTGAGAGATATCTTTGACCTCTTCCTCCCTGAGTTCGATAAACCTTGGGTGATCCACTTAAGGGAAAACTTCTGCTGTTCTTCTACAAACCTCGGTCTTGGAGGCCCAACAACATTGTCTACAAGAATAGAAGCACCGTAGGCATCATGCTGGCGCAACACCGGGGAGTCAACGTGGAACCTGCACAACACAATCAAGATACTTTGCCCCAACTTACGGTGAGGTTGTCAACCTCATCGGCTTGCTGAAAACAAAGGATTAACGTATGGTGTGGAGAATGATGTTTGTTGCGAAGAACAACAGAGAAGGATTGCAGTAGATTGTATTTCAGATGTAAAAGAAAGGACCGGGGTCACAGTTCACTAGTGGTGTCTCTCCAATAAGATAAATAGCATGTTGGGTGAACAAATATTAGGTGGGCAATTGACAAATAGAGATTCATATATATATCATGATGACTACTATGAGATTTAATCGGGGCATTACGACAAAGAACATAGACGCCATCCGCATGCATCTATGCCTAAAAAGTCCACCTTCAGGTTAGCATCCGCACCCCCTCAGGTATTAAGTTGCAAACAACGAAGAAAATTGCATTAAATATGGTGCGTAATGTAATCAACACAAATATCCTTAGACAAAGCATTGATGTTTTATCCCTAGTGGCAACATCACATCCACAACCTTAGAACTTCATCCTTTGTCCCAGATTCAATGGAGGCATGAACCACTATCGAGCATAAATACTCCCTCTTGGAGTCACAAGTATCAACTTGCCGAGCCTCTACTAGCAAAGGAGAGCATGCAAGAACATAAACAACACATATATGATAGATCAATAATCAACTTGACATAGTATTCTATATTCATCGGATCCCACCAAACACAACATGTAGCATTACAAATAGATGATCTGATCATGATAGGCAGCTCACAAGATCTAAACATGATAGCACAAGAAGAGAAGACAACCATCTAGCTACGCTATGACCCATAGTCCAGGATCGATGAACTACTCACGCATCAGTCCGGAGCCGGGCATGGTGATGTAGAGCCCTCAGGTGATGATTCCCTCTCCGGCAGGTGAGGCGATCTCTGAATCCCAGAGATGGGATTGGCGGCGGCGGCGTCTGCGGAACTTTTTCCGTATCGTGGTTCTCGGTACTAGGGTTTTCACGACGGAAGGATTAAGTAGGCAAAGGGGCAAGCGGGGGCACCCGAGGGGCCCACCCCATAAGGCGGCGCGGCCGAGGGTGGGGCCCGCACCCCACTATGGTGTGGCGCCTCGTGGCCCTTCTCAGTCTCCTCTTCGTGCTCTGGAACCTTAGTGGAAAATAAGACCGTGGGCTTTTGTTTCGTCCATTCGAGAATATTTCCTGTGTAGGATTTTTGAAACCAAAAACAGCAGAAAACAAGAACTAGCGCTTCGGCATCTTGTTAATAGGTTAGTGTAGGAAAAATGCATCAAAACATCATAAAGTGTGAACAAAACATGTAGGTATTGTCATAAAACTAGCATGGAACATAAGAAATTATAGATACGTTGAGACGTATCAGCATTCTGTTATTTTTCATGGCTTTTGTGAAAAGATTGTAGAGGTATTCATGGATGATTTTTCGTCTCTAATTCTTTTGATAATTGTTTGCGAAACCTTGATAAAGTTTGCAGAGATGTGAAGAAACTAACCTTGTTCTTAATTGGGAGAAATGCCACTTTATGGTTAATGAAGGAATTGTATTGGGACATAAAATTTCGAGAGAGGTATTGAAGTTGATAGAGCTAAAGTTGAAGCAATTGAGAAGATGCCCTATCCTAGGGATGTTAAAGGTATTCGTAGTATTCTTGGTCATGCTGGTTTTTATAGGAGATTTATTAAAGATTTCTATAAAATTTCAAAGCCTCTTACTAATCTTCTTCAAAAAGATGTACCTTTTGTTTTTTATGATGATTTTAAGGAAGCTTTTGAAACTCTGAAGAAAGCCTTAACAACTGCTCCTGTAGTTGAACCTCCTGATTGGAATTTATCTTTTGAAATTATGTGTGATGCTATTGATTTTGATGTAGGTTCTAATCTTGGACAACGAGTAGTTAAAAAGTTGAATGTTATTCATTATGCTAGTAAGACTCTTGATGCTGCTCAAAGAATTTATGCTACAACTGAAAAGGAGTTATTGGCTGTAGTTTTTGCTTGTGACAAGTTTAGACCTTATATTGTTGATTCAAAAGTCACAGTTCATACTGATTGATGTCTACGGGTGCTTCTATTCTTGTAGACAGTGTTGGGCCTCCAAGAGCAGAGGTTTGTAGAACAGCAGCAAGTTTCCCTTAAGTGGATTACCCAAGGTTTATCGAACTCGGGGAGGAAGAGGTCAAAGATATCCCTCTCATGCAACCTGCAACCACAAAGCAGAAGTCTCTTGTGTCCCCAACACACCTAATAGGTGCACTAGTTCGCGAAGAGATAGTGAAATACAAGTGGTATGAATAAGTATGAGCAGTAGTATGGCGCGAGAAAAGTGCTTCTGGCGTGCGATTGATGGTAGTAATATTGCGAAGTAAACATGCGTAGTAAAAAGTAACAAGCAGCGATAGCGATATTTAGGAACAAGGCCTAGGGATTACACTTTCACTAGTGGACACTCTCAACATTGATCACATAACAGAATAGATAAATGCAAACTCTACACTTTTGTTGGATGATGAACACATTGCGTAGGATTACGAACCCTCAATGCCGGAGTTAACAAGCTCCACAATAATTCTCATATTTTAGTAACCTTTAGTGTAAGATAGATCAAAGACTAAACCAAGTACTAGCATAGCATGCACACTGTCACCTTCATGCATATGTAGGAGGAATAGATCACATCAATATTATCATAGCAATAGTTAACTTCGCAATCTACAAGAGATCATGATCATAGCATAAACCAAGTACTAACACGGTGCACACATGTCACCTTTACACACGTGCAGGAGGAATAGAACTACTTTAATAACTTTGCTAGAGTAGCACATAGATAGTAGTGATACAAAACTCATATGAATCTCAATCATGTAAAGCAGCTCATGAGATCATTGTATTGAGGCACATAGGAGAGATGAACCACATAGCCTACAGCCCCGAGCCTCGATGGAGAACTACTCCCTCCTCATGGGAGCAGCAGCGGTGATGAAGATGGCGGTGGAGATGGCGCGGTGTCGATGGAGAAGCCTTAGGGGGCACTTCCCAGGCGGTGTCGGAACAGAGACTCTGTCCCCCGGATCTTGGCTTCGCGATGGCGGCGGCTCTGGAAGGTTTTCGTGTGTCTCTTCCGTAAGGGTTTTCGATGCGGGGGCTTTAAATAGGCGAAGCGGCGGGTCGAAGGGGTGCCCACACCATAGGGTGGCGCGAGCCCCTGGCCGCGCCGGCGTGGTTTGGTGGGCCTGTGCCCCCTCTCTGGCGGTTCTCGTGTGTTCGGATGCTTGGGCAAATAGGAACACAGGCGTTGATTTCGTCCAATTAAGAGAATATTTCGTTATAAGTTTACAAACCAAACAGCGACAAGGCGCGCACGGCATCTTGTTAATAGGTTAGTTCAGAAAATGCGTAAATACGACATATAATGTGCATAAAACATGTAGGTATCATCAATAAAGTAGCATAGAACATAAGAAATTATCGATACGTTGGAGACGTATCAGCATCCCCAAGCTTAGTTCTGCTCGTCCGGAGTAGGTAAAACGATAACAAAGATAATTTCTGAAGTGACATGCCATCATAAACTTGATCATATTGTAAACATATGTAATGAATGCAGCGATCAAAACAATGGTAATGACATGAGTAAACAAGTGAATCATAAAGCAAAGACTTTTCATGAATAGTACTTTCAAGACAAGCATCAATAAGTCTTGCATAAGAGTTAACTCATAAAGCAATAAATCAAAGTAAAGATATTGAAGCAACACAAAGGAAGATTAAGTTTCAGCGGTTGCTTTCAACTTATAACATGTATATCTCATGGATATTGTCAACATAAAGTAATATAACAAGTGCAATATGCAAGTATGTAGGAATCAATGCACAGTTCACAAGTGTTTGCTTCTTGAGGTCGAGAGAATAGGTGAACTGACTCAACAATAAAGTAAAAGAAGGTCCTTCAAGAGGAAAGCATCGATTGCTATATTTGTGCTAGAGCTTTTATTTTGAAAACATAAAGAGAGCATAAAAATAAAGTTTTGGGAGGTGTTTGTTGTTGTCAACGAATGGTAGTGGGCACTCTAACTACCTCATCAACCAGACTTTCAAGAGCGGCTCCCATGAAGGACGTTATCTCTACCAAGGTAGATCATCCTCTTCTCTTTTGTTTACACATGTACTTTAGTTTTATTTATTAGATGACACTCCCCCAACCTTTTCTTTCGCAAGCCATGGCTAACCGAATCCTCGGGTGCCTTCAACATTCACATACCATGGAGGAGTGTCTATTTGCAAATTTAAGTTGCTTACTGATAGATCAGAGCAAAACATGTGAAGAGAATTATTAATGCAAGTTAATTAATTGGGGCTGGGAACCCCATTGCCGCTCTTTTTGCAAAATTATTGGATAAGCGGATGAAGCCACTAGTCCATTGTGAAAGTCTGTCAAAAGTAAATGACAAGATCGAAAGATAAACACCACATACTTCCTCATGAGCTATAAAACATTGACACAAATAAGAGGTAATAACTTTTGAATTGTTTAAAGGTAGCACTCAAGCAATTTACTTTGGAATGGTGGAGAAATACCATGTAGTAGGTAGGTATGGTGGACACAAATGGCATAGTGGTTGGCTCAAAGGATTTTGGATGCATGAAAAGTATTCCCTCTCGATACAAGGTTTAGGCTAGCGAGGTTATTGAAACAAACACAAGGATGAACCGGTGCAGCAAAACTCACATAAAAGACATATTATAAACATTATAAGATTTTACACCGTCTTCCTTGTTGTTCAAACTCAATTCTAGAAATTATCTAGACCTTAGAGAGACCAAATATGCAAATCAGATTTTAGCAAGCTCTTTGTATTTCTTCATTAATGGGTGCAAAGCATATGATGCAGAGCTTAAACATGAGAACAACAATTGCAAAGTATCACATTATCCAAGACATTTTAGAATTACTACATGTAGCATTTTCCAATTCCAACCATATAACAATTTGAAGAAGAAACTTCGCCTAGAACATTATGAGTAAAGCCTAAGGACATATGTGTCCATATGCAACGGCGGAGCGTGTCTCTCTCCCACAAAGTGAATGCTAGGATCCATCTTATTCAAACAAAAACAAAAACAAAAACAAACCGACGCTCCAAGTAAAGAACACAAGATGTGATTGAATAAAAATATAGTTTCAGAACTGATGATGTTGTCGATGAAGGGGATGCCTTGGGCATCCCCAAGCTTAGACGCTTGAGTCTTCTTAAAATATGCAGGGGTGAACCACGGGGGCATCCCCAAGCTTAGAGCTTTCACTCGTCTTGATCATAGTATATCATTCTCCTCTCTTGACCCTTGAAAACTTCCTTCACACCAAACTTCAAGCAAACTCATTAGAGGGTTAGTGCACAATTAATAATTCACATGTTCAGAGGTGTCACAATCATTATTTACACTTCTGAACATTGCATAAAGCTACTGGACATTAATGGATCAAAGAAATAAATCCAACATAGCAAAAGAGGCAATGCGAAATAAAGCGAATCTGTCAAAAAGAACAGTCAGTAAAGACAATTTAAAAGTGGCACCGACTTGCTCAAATGGAAAAACTCATAACTAATGAAGTTGCGTACATGAGGATCTCGCTCGTAAATTGGCAGATTTTTTCGAATTTTCTAGAGGCACGTGCCAGATTCGTGACAGAGACAATGCTGTTTCGCAGCGATCCCAAATATAACATCAACTTTGACATAGAAACTTTACTTGGCACAAAAACATGATAAGGAGAGGTTGCTACAGTGGTAAACAACTTCCAAGACTCAACAAAACAAAAATTGCTGTAGTAAAATAAACACATGGGTTATCTCCCAGAAGTTCTTTCTTTATAGCCATTAAGATGGGCTCAGAGTTTTAATGATGCACTCGCAAGAAATAGAAGTTGAAGCAAAGAGAGCATCAAGAGGCAAATTCAAAAGACATTTAAGTCTAACATGCTTCCTACATAGGAATCTTGTAAATAAACAAGTTCATGAAGAGCAAAGTAACAAGCATAGGAAGATAAACCAAGTGTAGCTTCAAAAATTTCAGCACATAGAGAGGTGTTTTAGTAACATGAAAATTTTTACAACCATATTTTCCTCTCTCATAATAACTTTCAGTAGCAACATGAGCAAACTCAACAATATAACTATCACATAAAGCATTCTTATCATGAGTCTTATGCATAAAATTATTACTACTCCCAACATAAGCATAGTCATTCTTATTAATTGTAGTGGGAGCAAATTCAACAAAGTAGCTATCAAATATAGGAGGTATATTGTAATCATAATCAAATTTATCCTCCATAACAGGTGGTAACAAAATACTACTATCATTATAATCATCATAAATGGGAGGCAAAGTATTATCAAAGTAAATTTTATCCTCAATGCTTGGGGGACTAAAAATATCATGCTCATCAAAACCAGCTTCCCCAAGCTTAGAATTTTCCATATCATTAACAACAATAGTATTCAAAGCATTCATATTAATATGTTCCATGGGTTTTTTAATTTTCGCATCAAACCATCCATGTCTTAAATCAGGAAATAGAATAAAAAGGTCATTGTTGTCCATTATGCCTAACTAGTGTAAACAAGAAACCAAATGTCGCAATTGCAGAGTCTAAAGGAAATAGCTTCGAGCACACACACAATGGCGCCCGAAAAGTACAACAGGAGTATGAGTGCCTTTTACCTTTCCTCCCCGGCAAGCGCGAGAAAAAGTGCTTGATGTCTACGGTGCTTCTATTCTTGTAGACAGTGTTGGGCCTCCAGAGCAGAGGTTTGTAGAACAGCGGCAAGTTTCCCTTAAGTGGATTACCAAGGTTTATCGAACTCGGGGAGGAAGAGGTCAAAGATATCCCTCTCATGCAACCCTGCAACCACAAAGCAAGAAGTCTCTTGTGTCCCCAACACACCTAATAGGTGCACTAGTTCGACGAAGAGATAGTGAAATACAAGTGGTATGAATAAGTATGAGCGGTAGTATGGCGCCAGAAAAGTGCTTGCTGGCGTGTGATTGATGGTAGTAATATTGCAGGAAGTAAACATGCGTGATGCAAAAACAGTAACAAGCGGCGATAGCGATATTTAGGAACAAGGCCTAGGGATTACACTTTCACTAGTGGACACTCTCAACATTGATCACATAACGAATAGATAAATGCATACTCTACACTTTTGTTGGATGATGAACACATTGTGTAGGATTACACGAACCCTCAATGCGGAGTTAACAAGCTCCACAATAATGCTCATATTTTAGTAACCTTTAGTGTAAGATAGATCAAAAGACTAAACCAAGTACTAGCATAGCATGCACACTGTCACCTTCATGCATATGTAGGAGGAATAGATCACATCAATATTATCATAGCAATAGTTAACTTCGCAATCTACAAGAGATCATGATCATAGCATAAACCAAGTACTAACACGGTGCACACACTGTCACCTTTACACACGTGCAGGAGGAATAGAACTACTTTAATAACTTTGCTAGAGTAGCACATAGATAGTAGTGATACAAAACTCATATGAATCTCAATCATGTAAAGCAGCTCATGAGATCATTGTATTGAGGTACATAGGAGAGAGATGAACCACATAGCTACGGTACAGCCCGAGCCTCGATGGAGAACTACTCCCTCCTCATGGGAGCAGCGGTGATGAAGATGGCGGTGGAGATGGCAGCGGTGTCGATGGAGAAGCCTTCGGGGGCACTTCCCCGTCCGAGGGTGCCGGATAGAGACTCCTCCCCCGGATCTTGGCTTCGCGATGGCGGCGGCTGGAAGGTTTCGTATCGTGGCTCTTTCGTAAGGGTTTCGATGCGGGGGCTTTAAATAGCGAAGAGGGCGCGCAGGGGGTCGAAGGTGCCCACACCATAGGGTGGCGCGGGCCCCCCCAGCCGCGCGGCCTGTGGTTTGGTGGGCATGTGCCCCCTCTCACGCTCGTGTGTTCGGATGCTTCCGGCAAAATAGGAACCTGGCGTTGATTTCGTCCAATTAGAGAATATTTCGTTACTAGGATTTACGAAACCAAAACAGCAGAAAACAGGAACTGGCACTTCGGCATCTTGTTAATAGGTTAGTTCCAGAAAATGCGTAAATACGACATATAATGTGCATAAAACATGTAGGTATCATCAATAAAGTAGCATAGAACATAAGAAATTATCGATACGTTGGAGACGTATCAGATCATGCTGCAATTAGGTACCTTATGGAAAAGAAAGATGCTAAGCCAAAGCTTATTAGATGGGTGCTTCTTTTGCAAGAATTTGATTTACATACTGTAGATAGGAAAGTGTTGATAATCCTGTTGGCGATAATTTGTCTAGATTGGAAAATTTTGCTTATGATCCTGTTCTGTGATAGTTTTCCAAATGAACAATTGGCTGCAATAAAGGTGAGCTCGAGATAGTCATGTGTACTGATTATGCTAACTTCATTGTTTCCAAGTACTTGCCTCCAACCTTTTCAGCTCAGCAAAGGAGGAAATTCTTTTATGATTTGAGGCATTATTTTTGGGATGACCCGCACTTAAATAAAGTAGGAGTGGATAGTATTATGCGAACATGTGTCTTCGAATATGAACAACAAGAGATATTGAGTAACTGTTATGGTAGTGTTTATGGAGGACATCACGCCGGAGATAGAACCGCACAAAAGGTTCTACAGTCTGGTTTTTATGGCCAACTCTCTTTAAAGATGCAAGAAAGTTTATTTTATCTTGTGATGAATGTCAAAGAGTTGGTAATATCTCTAGACGCAATGAAATGCCTATGAATTATACTCTTGTTATTGAACCATTTGATTGTTGGGGGTTTGACTTCATGGGTCCTTTCCCTTCTTCAGAAGGTAACACTCATATACTTGTTGTTGTTGATTATTTTTACTAAATGGGTGGAAGCCATACCCACAAAAAGTGCTGACGGTGAGACTTCTTTAAAAAATGCTTTTAGATGTTATTTTTCCTAGGTTTGGAGTACCTAGATATCTTATGACTGATGGAGGTTCTCATTTTATTCATGGTGGTTTTAGAAAAACTCTTGCTAAATATGGTATTAATCATAGAATTGCTTCAGCTTATCATCCTCAAACTAGTGGGCAAGTAGAATTATCAAATAGAGAAATTAAATCTATCTTGCAAAAGACTGTTAATAAATCTAGGAAAAATTGGGCTAGTAAGTTAAAGGAAGCGTTGTGGGCTTATAGAACTGCTTATAAAAATCCTATGGGTATGTCTCCTTATAAAATGGTTTATGGAAAAGCTTGTCATTTACCTTTGGAACTAGAGCACAAAGCTTATTGGGCTGTAAGAGAACTAAATAAAGATCCTAAACTTGCCGGTAAGAAGACAATTGAGTTCTTTAGATGAGTGGAGAAGTGAAGCTTATGATAATGCTAGACTTTTTAAAGAGAAAGTTAAGAAATGGCATGATAGAAGAATTATTAAAAGAGAATTTAATCTTGGAGATAAAGTCCTATTGTATCGGTCTCGTCTCAGATTTTTTGCAGGAAAATTGCTCTCAAAATGGGAAGGACCATATGTCATTGTGGAGGTGTATCGCTCAGGGGCAATAAAAATTGCTTCGTTGAAAGATGATGCCACACAAGTGGTGAATGGACAAAGACTCAAGCATTATATTTCTGGAGATTCTTATAATGAAGATGTTGATGTTATTCGAGTGGTGACTCCGGAAACTTTCATCAAAGATCAAATTGATAGTTCTGCAGAGTTCGACTTTGAATAGGTAACAGTTTTGGTAGTAAAAAGTCCGCGTTTAACTTTCCGAACAATATTTTTGCTATTTTTAGAAAATATGAAAAATTACGAGATCGAATCGGAGTGGAGGAGGCGCACGAGGGCGCGTCCCCACGTGGTGGCGCGGGCCCCACCCTGGCCGCGCCGCCATATGGGGACGGCTCCTCGGAGTCCCTCTTCCACTCGTGTTCGACCTGGTACTTTCCTTTTGTCGTGAAAGTTTCTGCTATATAAGTCCCCGGACCCCTGGAGGTCCGTATATCGTCTTCTCGTCGTGTTTTGTTTTGACCTGTTTCTGTTCAGATGTCGTCGCAAGGTTCATCCTCAGAAGATTATGCAACGCGTCGCAAACGTGAGCTCCTCCAGGATCTAGATCAAGGAACTTTCGTTGGATGGGCGGAAGAGGAAAGGGTCGTGACAAGACGGAAAGAGATGGATGAGGGTGTCAAGGAGGAAGTGAAGAAGATGTCATCAATAAAAAGAGAGCGGGAAGCTATGGGGAGTAAGCCAATCTTGGTGGGATCGGTTAACACTCGATGTTCTTTTTCTCATAACTTGCAGGGACCTTTGCCACCTACTCCTGGCCTCAACTCTTTCCCTGCTTGTGGAGGAAGCTCTTTGGGTTACCGATGAGTTTTGTGATCAATACCGTGTTCTGAGAAGGGAAGTGGAGATTCTTCAGGAGGAGAACAACCGACTTCGCAGAATGCTAGAGCGGTTCCTCACTCCCATTAGGGTCGTTCCACCATCACCACCGAAGGATTAATTCATCATTGGTATTGGCATCCCCTTGGCTTGTTCCAAGCTTGGGAGGAGTGCCGCGGTATCACATCATCACTATCTTTTACCTTTTTACTATCAAGTAGTGTCATATCATGAGTAGGGAAGTTATCATATAAGATGGTTTGTAGTGTGGAAGTATCTCTCTTTTAATTGGTTATCTATGTATCCCTTGGTGTGAGTTATCATTATGGAATATTAATGAGAAGTTTTATCATTTACTTTTTGCACACCTTATTTTAGTTTGCAATTTCTGTTATATGATTGATCTTGTTGTTAGTATTGATATCACTTTGGGAGCATCAAGTAAATCTATTTGGTTTTGGCAAACTTAGCATTGGTCAATAGCAACAATACTTTGAGGCTTAAGTAGAAAAGAGGGAAGTACATGTAGATATATTATTTCATTATCTTTCTTTCTTGTTAGCTAATGAGCTTAGTATTCTGAAGTTAAAATTGTTTGTTCTTACAAGGAAGATGCATGATTGTTTCTATCACATGTATATCTGTTTGTTTCCCTCAACTCTTATGCTTGCTAACCAACCTTGCTAGCCAAAGACTGTAGAGGAAATGCTTCTCGTGCATCCAAAGCCTTAAACCAAACCCATGCCATTTGTGTCCACCATAACTACCTACTATGTGTTATTTTGCGCCACTCCAAGTAAATATTTCATGTGCTACCTTTAAACAATTCAAACTCTATTACTTCTTATTTGTGTCAATGTTTTATAGCTCATGAGGAAGTATGTGGTGTTTTATCTTTCAATCTTGTTGGGCAGACTTTCACCAATGGACTAGTGGCATATACATCCGCTTATCCAATAATTTTGCAAAAAGAGTGGCAGGGGTTCAGCCCCAATTAATAACTGTCATTAATAATTCTCTTCACATGTTTTGCCCTGATTTATCGGTAAGCAACTTAATTTTGCAATAGACACTCCTCCATGGTATGTGAAATGTTGGAAGGCACCCGAGAATTCAGTTAGCCATGGCTTGTGAAAGCAAAGGTTGGGGGGAGTGTCATCCATAAATAAAACTAAAGTGCATGTGTAAACAAAATAGAAGAGGGATGATCTACCTTGCTGGTAGAGATAACGTCCTTCATGGGAGCCGCTCTTAGAAAGTCTGTTTGACAAGGGGTTAGAGTGCCCACTACCATTCGTTGACAACAACAAACACCTCTCAAAACCTTACTTTTATGCTCCCTTTATGATTTCAAAACTTAAAAGCTCTAGCACATGATTTAATCCTGCTTCCCTCTGCGAAGGGCCTATCTTTTACTTTTATGTTGAGTCGGTAAACCTATTTCCCTCTATCTCAAGCAAGCAATTGAGTTGTTGTGATCCAACCATTTATATGTGATCTATTCAATCATGTCTTTTATTCTTCCTTGTTTAGTACAAATTTTATCTGAGTGAATATGACTTTGAAAGTTATCAATGATTACGAGGAGATTGTTATGATTGAGCATGTAAGTTCTGCCATATAAGCTCTAATATAAAGACTCTGCTCGAAAGATAAGTACAATCTGTTAATTGTTCTTTGACCAAGAACGATGTTTGCCATCACCAATTATGATTTCCTATGCACCTTTATTTGTGATCTCTCTTTACTTATTTCAAGATTGAGTTATATGAGGAAGTTGTTTACTGGAATGTCTTGTGTGAATTGATAAATGTGATGCTTCTTGTCCGTATTTTATTCATCGACTTTTCACTCCATAAACATGTGGTCTTGTTTACTGAGTTCAGTTTCGCTTGGGGACAAGCGAGGTCTAAGCAGGGGGAGTTGATACGTCCATTTTGCATCACTATTTTATATCATAATTCTTGTTATTCATTGATATATTTCATATTTAGAGATGATACTTATGTTATTTCACCTATTTTGCATGTTTCATGATTATTGGAGAATCACTCACTGGAGTCAGGATTCGCTGGAAAAAGCACCGTCGGGATACAATATTTGAAGATCAAAATTGACGGAAATATACCGAAGCTCCTATTTTTCCAAATGACGGAGCCAGCCAAAGGGAGGCCGAGGAGGGCCGCCATGGGCCCTCCCATAGGCTGCGCCACCAAGGCCGGCGCGCCGCACGTGGGGAGGGGGCCCACGACCCCCTCGGCCATCGCCCTTTCGCGTACTTTATCTCCCGAAAACCCTAAGGTGGGAGGCATCGAGATAGTCGGCGCCTCCTCGAGGAAAAACCCGAGAGAAAAGAGCTCTCCGGCAGGCATAAATCTGCCAGGGAAATTCCCTCCCGGAGGGGGAAATCGTCGCCGTCGTCACCGTCATCGAGCTGGACTTCATTGGGATCATAATCATCATGATCTCCACCACCGACACCGTCATCTCCACCGCCGCACCTCGTCTCCGCTGTAACATCTTGGGTTGAATCTTGAGTATTTCATAGGGGAAACTTTCCCGGTGTCGATTACTCCTTGTTATTGATTCTATTGAGTGAAACCGTTGAATCAAGGTTTATGTTTAGATTGTTATTCATCATCATATCACCTCGATCATGTTCCATATGATGTCTTGTGAGTAGTTCGTTTAGTTCTTGAGGACATGGGTGAAGTCTAAATGTTAGTAACTATGTTGAGTAATATTTAGTGGTTTGATATTTAAGTTGTGGTGTTATTCTTCTAGTGGTGTCATGTGAACGTCGACTACATGATACTTCACCTTTATGGGCTAGGGGAATGCATCTTGCATTCGTTTGCTAATTGTGGGGTTGCCGGAGTGACAGCAACCAATTGGTATATCGATGCATGAGGGATAGCAGGATCTCAGAGTTTAAGGGTGTGGTTAGATTTATCATAATTACTTTCTTGTATTTGCGGATGCTTGCAAGGGGTTTAATCACAAGTATGTATTAGTCCTAGGAAGGGCGGTGCATTAGCGTAGGTTCACCCACACAACACTTATCAAAACAATGAAGATTAATCAACTATATGAAGCGAAAGCACTAGACTAAATTCCCGTGTGTCCTCAAGAACGTTTGGTCATTATAAGTAAACAAACCGGCTTGTCCTTTGTGCTAAAAAGGATTGGGCCACTCGGCTTACTATCGCATTTTACTTACTTGTATTTTATTTATCTGCTATATCAAAAGCTTCTGAAAACTTGTCTATGAGCATTTACAGTGAATCCTTCATCGAAACTGCTTGTCAACACCTTCTGCTCCTCGTTGGGTTCGACACTCTTATTTATCGAAAGTACTACGATACACCCCCTATACTTGTGGGTCATCAGTGGTTCGAGCCTTTGCGCAAATGAGAAACTTGCTTGGTGTTTCGGGATTCCTGGCAGCGGTATGCAAGTTGGGGCAACAACACATGTGAAGTTCAACGTCTTCGTGGTGAAATTCCAAAGTCTGGCCTTAATTGACTGTGTCCAGCAATGACCTTGTTGAAGGCATTATTTTAAGAGCGGGGACTTTCTTCATGGTGAAACCTTAGACCTATGATGGGGCGATGATAGCGCTTGCGCCCTCGCGTCGCTTATCAAAAACTTGGAATTCAGGTCTTGTCTTGGAGGTGTTTGTGTTGCTGCTACAAGGACTGAAACATTTATGGCTGGACTTTTCATTTTTAGCTTCTTTTTTTATGTGTGCATCCATACTTCATTAGAGTCTCGCAAAGAGCGCAACCCTCGCGTTTAGTTGCCACTATGAGTTTGGAAACCTAAATAGGCCACTGGTCTTAAGCCGGAGGAAGGAGAGGATGAGGCCAAGTCATCATACTCTTATGCCCTAGGCGACACACGTGCTACAATGGGTGGGGCAAAGGGTCGTGATCTCGCAAGGGTGAGCTAACTCCAAAACCCCGTCTTCAGTTTGAATTGCAGGCTACAACTCGCCTGCATGTAGCAGGAATCATTAGTAATCATCGATCAGCCATACGGCGGTGAATCCATTGCCTAGCCTTGTATACACCGCCCATCACATTATAGGAGTTGGCCATGTTTGAAATTATTACCCTTAACCATAAGGAGAGGGGTGCCTAAGGCTTGGCTGAAACAAGGGTAGTTGTACTAGAAGGTGCAGCTAGGTCACCTCCTTTTTTAGAGAGCTAATGTTTATGCTTATTTGGTATTTTGGTTTGACACTTCTTCACGCCTAAAAAGAAGGTAGGAATAGAAGACTTCTTTAGTTTAGGGTGAAGTTTTATTTTAAAAATAAGTCCTCGAAGATGTATCAATCACATAGAAGAAGAGGTTGACGGCAGCCATAAGGCTACAACTCCTCACGCCAAGTTGATACATTGCCAATTGGCTTACAACATATCCTCTACAAACAACCCGATGAAAACGACTCGCCCCCAATAACAAAGGGTTAACTTCGTCAATGCCCATGATGGACTTGGGTTTTAGGAAGGAGGACACCGGTGAATCAACAAATCGGTCAGCCAAACTTAGGCAGCCGACGAATATTACTATCAAGGGCAAATCGCCGAGATTACAGTATGTGGAACTAGGGTTACAGGGGTGTTTGCTCTGATTCGATATGCTCCCTCTCGGTGGCTCCTCCCAGCCCTTATATAGCGGGCTAGATTTCAGAATCCACCTCGAGGTCGAGTTACGGTACATGTCGGTTCACCCGATATGGGCTTCGTTTTCCTAATAAGATTCCTTTGGATTCCTCCAGACTTCTTTATGGGCTTTCCTCTATTCCTTCATGGGCTTTGTATCAGGGATAGCAATGCTTAGGACCTGATATTGTATACCCATGTCATCGGGTGCGCGTTCAGCGCTCCCAATGGGAGTAGCCCCCGAGACTATGGTCTAGTGCTTGTAGTCGAACATAGGTTCAAAGAGTCCTGCACAAAAATGTAACTATGATGCAAATGAAAGACTTACTTGTTCCTCTTGGATGATGCCCATTTTATCGGGTGAGCGTTCCGCACACCCAATGGGAGTAGCCCCCGAGGCTATGGTCGAGTATAAATACTCGAGCATAGGCTCAAAGACATTTCTTCGGGGATTTTCATTGCTAAGCTCGTGCTTAGCGATTTAGGTGAGGACGTTGTAGAAAAAACACAGCTCCATAACTTCGTAAATAACACAGTTATGTGATTGCGTATTGTAATATAACGGGACTTTACAAACAATACTTCCTGTGGCTTACAACACATCCTCTACAAATGACCCGGTGAAAAAGACTCGCCCCCCAACATCCTACCAATAGAGGCGAGAGGATGGAACACGGTGCCTCCGAACCACGTCACGAACCAAGCGAGACACTACCTTGACTCGACTGCGACTCCAAGGCAGCCCGGACCAACGTACCTCCCCTCATGAGCCTAGAGGAGTCAGGGAGAAGAAGGCAGGATCTTTCAGACTTGGGGAAGCCGTCGACTAGGTTGCATCTACCACGTTGTGCATAGCACCTCGAAGACCCATGCCCCGGCCAACAGTCAACACCGGCAGTGCATCACATTGCCCTAGCCTCCAATTACTACATCGGCCTCTCCCCCGGTATCCTCGAAAACGTCTTCAAGAAGAGAACGACGTTGTGGTGTCGTTGCCGCCTTGTCTAGTGGACCGGACGTAGGGTTTTCCCTGGCACCAGAGGAGAGGAAAGGCACGGTTGGGACCAAAGACCAAGCCATCGGGAAGGAAGCAGTGCCCGCAGGCATCGCCGTGGTCCGTACCGAAAGACAACGAGCATGGTTTTCACCCGGGTCCATCAAAGAACCCCCCAATGCTACTGGAGCCGGCGAACTAGAGACGAGGCACGAAGATGTAGACGCTGGCATGGACCTACACCAGAAAGGCAAGAAGCCACACTGGCCTCACCGTAAAAAAAGAGGAGCGCCGGTCACCACCGGCCTCACCGGTGGCTAGCAACGGCTCAGGGGGAGGAGGTCACCCATGCCGGCCGACCACCACTGCAGCCGCGCCCACGCAGCACGCCGGAGACAGAGCTACTCGCGCTGCGACCACGCCCCAAAGTCGTGGCCCATGTAGGCCCGCCCAGGCCCATATCGACCTCGGTTGCCATGGGCGACCAACACCACTCGTACCTACCATGACCACGTGCCCCTCCGCACCGCCATCACGCGCGCTCCATGCGCCGCCACCACACGCCGTTGCGCGGTGAAGAACCACCGCCTAGGCCAGTGGCCCTCGCGACGAGGGGACATGCCGAACAACCCCACCTCCATCGGCAGCGGCGCGGGCTTTGCCCGGCCCCGTCGTCCGATGGAGACGGGAAGAGAGAGACGGGGAGGGGAGCTGGCTGGCTGCGCTAGGGTTAGGGCCCTTCGGTGTCACCCGAGCGGGGGGACACGGGAGAAGTAGTGGGTCTTTGTCCGAGTCTTGCCGTTTAGATTGAATTAAGACCAAGCTCATGAGCTTATTATTCTAGGTCAAAACAAATTAGTTGATAGTGATAGGATATTTTGGTCTAGAGGCCGGATGCAATTGATATATTCGCGATATTAATAGATTTTCTTTATCAAAAAAATTGTAGGTTACCATCAAGTTTAGAAAACTTGCTTGAATATGCAGAACTGCTAACTCAGTAAAAAAAAACTGCTAAAGTAGGTTCGAATGAAAGGCCCCATTAGACCGGTAAATCATCCCTGGTGAAGGCTGAACATACATGGAACGAGTGAAGATGCTCTTACTCTCTCTTATTTTTTCAATCACGCGGCAACCAGAAAGACTCAAAACTGGATACTGATCCACAATACTAGCACACGTGATAAACTCAATTTCAGCCCAAAGCGAAGAACCTTATCAGTCCTGTATATCAGGACTGATAAGGGTTGCACTGGCTCCTGCCAAATCTAATCTCGCCTTTAGCGTAAGTTAACAAACAGAAGCCGAAAGGGAAACAAAACGTGCCGAGATGGCTCTCTGTGATACACACGAAATTTCTTCCCGAAGACTTCTGAAACTTGGGTTGGAGCTGAACGAACACTACACGAGCACATGCCACATGGTCCAAGGACCGTTCTCTGCAGACAAGCGGTAGCCTGGTAGGTTACCATGAAGTTCAGAAAATTTGCTTGAATATGCAAAACTGCAAACTCGTTAAAACAAACTGTTAAAGCAGGTTAGAACAAGCTACTTCGAAATACTAGCACGTGTGATCCAATACATGTTCCCTTCTATTATTAGCACAAAGCGAACGGAGGCGATATGAACCCTGGTGCACGTGCACCTCATTATGAAAAAATCTAAAAAATGCTATTTGAAAGTTTCAGTTTTTTTTAAAAAAAAATACATGCCTGTCTATATTATGTTGGCACTTACTTGTGCAGATTTTATCATAAAAAACAACCATGTGTAACCTACATATGAAAATGGAAATTTCTATATTTACGCGAACAGTACGCAACCAATTATTATAATGTCATTTAGATACTTTATCATTTTTGTGTAGGTCAAATATAATTGTATTTTTCTGTGAAAACTTACACAAGTAAGTATCACCATAATATGTACACGAAAAAAATTTGTTTCAAATTTTTTGAGATTTTCAAATAGCTTTTTTTTTCAATATTGAAGAAAACGGGTGCACACGTACCTAGGATGGTATTTTCCCGAAGCGAACGTCCTTTATGGAGGTTCCCATATTCTTTGGAGTTCTTTATCCTAAATGACTCATTTTAAAAATTCAGAATTTTTTTGTTCCCTTCTAAAATTTTAATATTTCTATGGTCTTTCTTGGTCATGCCATGCAAGATGGCTTAACTGAAATGAAGGTTGTGTCACTTTGGTTGATAAATATGCTCAAAATATGTACTAAAAATAAATAAGTTATTTGAATCTAGCCATACCAAATGACATGACCTACCTATTTTCTTATCCAAATGGTCCAAAAATATTTTCAAAGGGTTTTACAAACTAGTCAGGTTAAATGGCGTGATCTAGTTTGGGACGAAAAATGGGTAAGTCATTTCTAGCCAGCCCAACTGACATGTCATGTACTTTAGTTAAGCCATCCAACATGGCGCGATAAAAAAAGGACTATAAAAGCTTACAAGTTTTAAGAAAGACCAAAACTGATCTTAATAAGTTTAGAAAAGGGCCATTTAGATGAAAGAATTCTCTTCTTCCTTTGTGCAAACCGTTGGTTGTCAGTGCAAGTAAGTGGCTATTCTGTTTTGGAAACGCCTGTCATCAGCACAAGCAATGAGTCAGACATTCAGAGCCCAAAAAACGCTGCACTCGTCTCGTGGTCGTCTGTGTCGTCCGGTCAAAAACAAACTTGCAACTTGGTAGGCGTCCATTCCATAGGAGTATCTCCGTTCACGCTTGACTGCAAATATAAAAAGCGAACAGGCACGAGACAAAAGGCACACACGACTCTTCGCCCTGACGCAACGAGGCTTTGTCACAACTCCTCTCACTAGCTCCTCCTACAGTCCTACCTAAACAAAGCCAGCCAGGAACATCAAAGATCCGCAGCGCCAGCGCCGAAGCTGGTCAGCATGGCCGCCTCCTGTAGGGAGTTCACCGGCCTATCGCGGCCGGCGACCACCAGGCTGCATCCCGGCCGGAGCCGGAATGAGCTCTGCTTCTTGCCGCTGGAGCGAAAGGAGCTGGGGAGAAGGAAGAAGCCGGCTGGCCGCGGCGTGACAGTGGTGGCAGCCGTGAGTGAGGAGCTGCCAAGGCTGGTGTCGGCCGCCGGGAAGGGCGCCGCCGCGGGGAGGCCGCCGCCTCCGGGGAAGGTGGCGGTGCGGGCGGCGCTGACGGTGCGGCGGAAGCACAAGGAGGACCTCAAGGAGGCGGTGGCCGGCCACCTCGACGCGCTCTGGGACATGGTCGGCCGGGGCGTCGTGCTCGAGCTCATCAGCACCAAGATCCATCCCAGTAAGCAGCGACCACGGCATCTTTCATTTCCCTCCCTGTCCTTCTTTCTCCTCCCATTCATTCCTTGGACTGGTGCTAGCTTTTGCCGAGTTGACTTCCTCAATGGAGCTGTTCAATCATAGCAGTTCGCAATACATTAGATTTGTTTTGATCCTTGATCAAGTAATTTGGAGCTAGTTGATATGCAAAAGTTGTTGCGGATGCTGCTTCCTGTGCCGTCCCGGTGGTAGGTGCCAGCCACTCAGCCAGGAGCCCAGGGCCAGGACCAGGAGATGCTAAATAACTACTAGGTGCAGACGATCATCGAATCTCCAATAGTGTTGTCTGTGGGCATGTATGGGTGTTTGCACTAGGGTATTCCCACTACATTTTCAAAGAACCATTCTTCCCATCATAAACAACGAAGTGAACAAAATTTGGACCTACTTCCAACATGGCTTCTTATTTCCTTTGCTGCCGACATCTTCACAAGACAGCAAATCCAAAAGATTTGAAGGTTGGAGAATGAAGAAATCACTGCCGAACATTTGGAAAGCTGAAATGAATCAATCAGAATCACTTTGCAGTACTGCAATCAGCATGCTCATCTTTCCATCCAATTATTCCAGTGAAAGCTTATGCAGTGCCGGATTTTGACTTTTCTTCCACTCCTAAACTTTTCCTCCACGTGTATGGAGCCGCTGCCACGTGATGGCTGATGACGATGCACCATGATTGGCAGGGACGGAGAAGCCGGTGGAGAGCGGCCGGGCGTCGATCAAGGACTGGTGCCAGAAGCAGGGCGCCAAGGGGGAGCACGTCGTGTACACCGCGGAGTTCACGGTGGACGCCGACTTCGGCGAGCCCGGCGCCGTCCTCGTCTCCAACCGACACCACCGGGAGTTCTTCCTCGAGAGCATCGTCATCCAGAGCGGGCTGCCGTGTGGCACCGTCTACTTCGCCTGCAACTCCTGGGTCCAGACCACCGGGGAGCTTCGGGACAAGAGGGTCTTCTTCAGCAACAAGGTAGGTAGTTACCATTCTTCATTCTTCATTCTTCTTCTCAGTTCAGGACTTCAGGTTCAGGTAGGCATGGACTTTTGAAACCTTGGTAGCATTGAGTTATCGTCTTGACCTGGTGCACATAGTAGCAATCATGCCTTGATTAATCGATATTTTTGGCTGCTAAAGTTGGTCGTACTATTCACGCTATATTCGTCATAGATTTGTTTTTTTTTTTGCCTGAAGTCAATGTGAAACATTTTTTGGCCAAACAAATTTATACGAGTACAATACTTGATTATCTTTGATTCCCAAAAAGATTCAATTTTTTTGACTTTATTTGAAATTACTACATTTTTTGGAGTATATAGGGTGCGCCTGCACCCGAGAGCCAAAAGTCCGGGTCAGAGAGAGGAGGCCATTAGATATGGTCTGGAAAAAGAGGAGGTCATTAACTGCAGGACGAGAAGGCCAGTTTAAAGGCATGACATGGATTCTGATTAAGACATGCCATTGTCAAGGAGCTGTTGGCATGCCTGGCGTTTGGCTAGGCCGAAGTAGAGCATATCTATGGCCTATACGAGAACAATCTCTTAGCACTATCCCACTACTTTGAACCTAGTGGGCATGAATGTGGTTATACGTTTCCTCCTAAAAAAAAATTCATATATAGCTTTGTTGATTTTTTACAGTTTAAAATTAGTCAATAACCACTCAAAAGGCAATGTGTAAGTCTAACTCAGGTTCTGGTCTCCATATGCTGCCTTTTACTTATTGACAAAACCATTATGCTGTGTTTAAGCTTAAAATGGTTTGGTCTTGATTTTTCTTATGAGTACAGTGATTTCCTAATGTTCAGCTCAATCACCGGGAGTTTATAGTACCAGATTTGGAATAATGTATATATGGATGATCTCATGCAGCCATATTTACCATCTCAA
Organism: Lolium multiflorum; assembly: GCA_030979885.1. Classification (NCBI taxonomy): domain Eukaryota; kingdom Viridiplantae; phylum Streptophyta; class Magnoliopsida; order Poales; family Poaceae; genus Lolium; species Lolium multiflorum. Next base: position 55,786 of record JAUUTY010000113.1, read on the forward strand.
ACACCCCCCGGGCTTAGAGCAATAAGGGAGAAGGAGCTGAAAGACCTAAGAGGAGATGGTACAGGGGTTCGGAAGATCTCTGACCGAATATATGATTATGCAATGTACGATGATTTGGGAAATCCAGACCGGGGGAAAGAGTTCATCAGGCCAATCCTTGGAGGACAGAAAATCCCTCACCCACGACGATGTCGGACTGGTCGCCCACCAACTGATACTAGTAAGTTCTTTTTTCTATTAAAAATTTGTAGCAGACAATGGGAAACAGAATTTGGCCAAAGTCAGAGGAGTGCATGTTATTGTCCAACTATGTTTACCAGTGCTTGTCCAATTATATTTAAACAAAGGCCATGTCATTTTCAGAAATAGTTCTTCACCATTGGGTTTGATGCCATGATGGGGTCCTAACTTGACAAAAAAACACATATGGCTTTACAGAAGACCTGAAAGTTGGATCTTCTCATACGCCTGCAAAATCTATTCCATGCGCTATATGAATAAAGAACCAAGAGCTACCAAATTGAATCAGAAAACGATAGTTCAACAGATTCATACCAGGATCACGACAATTTCTTCTGAGTCATGAGGCTTGACAAGTACTGAACGTTTTAGTTAGGTAGGAAGTACATGACCATATGTCCAGTAGCACATTTGTGTTACATTGTTTAGTCATGCCACGTTTTCTTATAGTAAGGTGATTGCAAACTCTACAAGAAAGCACTGGAGTGCGTGAAATTGACTTCTCAGTTTGTAAATGTGTACAGTCAAGTCTTAGTAACTGCCATGAAATGTCCATGCACATGCTACCTAAAATTCAAATTAATTGGTAGTGTTATTTGATATCATCCCCAATAATTGTTAGTTTGTCTGTAGTGTCGGTACATTACATTACTTAATTCTTTTGGACTGTATAACATTCTCAATTGTGACTCCAAAGACCAGTAATCATACAATTTACTACAAAGTGGTTGTGATGATTTTCTTTTCAGATAGAACAATTTGACATTTCATGACATACAGAATTAACAATGTGCCTACTTGGGGTGCAGATATGCTATCGGAGAGCAGAGTGGAGAAACCACATCGAATATATGTACCTCGTGATGAGACATTTGAGGAGCTGAAACAGGGGGCCTTCATATCAGGCAGGCTACGAGCAGTACTGCACACCTTAATCCCGTCGCTGATTGCAACAGTCTCAGCTGATACCCACAACTTCCAAGGCTTCCACCACGTTGACAACCTCTACAAGGAGGGTCTCAGGCTGAAGCTGGGCCTCCAGGAGCATCTGTTCCAGAAAATACCACTTGTTCAAAAGATTCAGGAGTCAAGCGAAGGGATGCTTCGTTATGACACACCTAGCATCCTTTCCAGTAAGTGAAGTTCATCAAATTTTCCTTGCGTTCGTGTGGCATCACCAAATGTTTTGTTCAGCTCCAAGATCCATCAGAGTTGTCCCTTTAATCCTGTGACCCCCGTTCTGCAGAGGACAAGTTTGCATGGCTCCGTGATGATGAGTTTGGGCGGCAGGCTATTGCAGGAATAAACCCAGTTAGTATCGAGAGACTCACGGTAATCTACAAAATACATGATTCTTAGTGAAATCAGCAATACAAATGTACTTCTAGGTTGATCAATATAAGTAATCATACCTGTTTTTATATTACATAAATACTTAACTGGGGCACTTACATGGAAATAGGTATTCCCACCAGTGAGCAAGCTGGATCCTGCTGTCTATGGTCCACCAGAATCATCAATAACCGAACGGCACATTGCTGGCCATCTCAATGGACTGACAGTACAAGAGGTAGCTTCATACTGCACAGTCTTAATCTATGCTCAGTTATGCACCTATGGTCATCTTCTGTTTTATTCTGATCACACCTCATGAACAAAGGCCATGGACAAGGAGAAGCTTTTCATTATAGATCACCATGATGTGTATATGCCATTCTTGGACCGGATCAACGCAATCCAGGGGCGGAAAGCATATGCAACCCGGACAATCTTCTTCCTCACTCAAGCTGGCACGTTGAAGCCAATCGCTATTGAGCTTTGTCTTCCTCCAAGCCAGTCAGGGGAGCCTGAGCCAAGCAAGGTCCTTACTCCTCCCTGTGATGCTACATCCAACTGGATCTGGATGCTTGGCAAGGCTCATGTTAGCTCCAATGACGCTGGTGTTCATCAGCTTGTCAATCACTGGTATGATCTTCTTTTTTTTTTCCATACTTTGCGCACAATTGCAGAATCAACTGTCTAGGCTGAACATGCATTTGATTTGAGTAATGCCACTGCATTGCTGCTTCAACTGTCTCCAAGTGGAGGAACAATATGATTCAGGAAGTACTCACCATGTACGCGCTGACAAACTCTTTCAGGTTGAGGACGCATGCTATAATGGAGCCATTCATCCTGGCGGCACACCGGCGTATGAGCGCGATGCACCCGATCTTCAAGCTTCTACATCCTCACATGAGGTACACGTTGGAGATCAACGCGCTTGCAAGGCAGAGCCTGATCAACGCTGAAGGGGTGATTGAGTCCTGCTTCACCCCTGGCCCTGTCTCCGGCGAGATCACCTCCGCCTACTACCGCAGCCACTGGCGCTTCGACCTGGAGGGCCTCCCTGCCGACCTCCTCCGAAGGCACGCAATCACTGGCAGACATTGCAGTTGAGAAAGATTTCTACTTTCAGTTCACCATGATGGCTGACATCCTCTTGTTTTGGCACTCTTCTCAGGGGAGTGGCTGTGGAGGACGCGACCCAGCCTCATGGCATCAGGCTTCTCATCGAGGATTACCCTTACGCAAACGACGGGCTTCTGCTGTGGTCTGCCATCGGCAGCTGGGTGGAGTCGTACGTGCAGCTCTACTACCCGGACGCCCGCACGGTCCAAAACGACGACGAGCTCCAAGAGTGGTACCTCGAGTCGATCCACGTCGGCCACGCAGACCTCCGGGACGCGCCCTGGTGGCCGCCGCTGTCGACGCCGCGCGACCTGGTGGGCATCCTGACCACGCTCGTCTGGCTGGCGTCGGCGCAGCACGCGGCGCTCAACTTCGGGCAGTACCCGCTGGGCGGGTACGTCCCGAACCGCCCGCCGCTGATGCGGCGTCTGCTGCCGGACCCGGAGCGCGACGCGTCGGAGTACGCCATGTTCCTGGCGGACCCGCACCGGTTCTTCCTGAACGCGATGCCGGGGGTGCTGGAGGCGACCAAGTTCATGGCGGTGGTGGACACGCTGTCGACGCACTCGCCCGACGAGGAGTACCTCGGCGAGGGGCGCGACGAGGGCGCGGCGCCGTGGACGGGGGACGAGGAGGCCGTGGCGGCGCACCTGGCGTTCGTGGCCGACGTGCGCCGAGCCGAGGAGACCATCGAGGCGCGCAACGGCGAGCACGGCAGGAGGAACCGGTGCGGGGCCGGGGTGCTGCCGTACGAGCTGCTGGCGCCAAGCTCGCCACCGGGGGTCACCTGCCGCGGCGTGCCCAACAGCATCTCCATCTGATGCGCTAGCTGTGCACAGTTAGAGACATCATCATTGTTAATTAAAATTTTCCCCAATTTGTAGGGGCCGACGTCCGTTGCTCCGCGGGCGTGGAAAAAATGATCGGAAAGGCCCGACGCATTTCTTTTAGGGACGGTGACGGTGAAGCCCTATTAATGGCGATTAACCAACCAATCATCGAGTTCCGCTGCCGGCGAGGCCGAGCGGTTGGCGCGCTCCGCCGCCGTTTCACGTGCGCAGTGGCTGTTTCCCGCCCTGCCGGGAGGCTTTATAATGGACGCCGCCGACTCGGCTATGGCAATCCCTAAGCCTACAAACCATAGACGACCATGAAAGCAGCTGGAGGCGCATCGCCGCCATGGCTCGCGCCCGCTATCCGGAAGATCCGGACGCAGCGCACCTCCACGTGTTGGCAGAGTTGGAGGCGGAGCGCCTACCTCCGCGAGGACTCGCTGTATGGCCCCTACCGGGAGGGCATGGGGGAGGTGGCGGAGGCATCGGTGCGCATTGCTGTTGCCTTGAAGGGCGAGCGAGCGTCCCTCGAGTCGCTCCATCATCAACCACTGCAGAGATCGACGCCCTCGACAACTTCAGCAAAGAGGAGGCCGTCGACGTAACCGACGAGTTCGAGACCGCCCCGCAGGACGCCGACCCTCGCCAGGCCCTGGCGGTAGAGGAGCAAATGCCCAAGCACTCGCCATGAGGGGGCGTACAAGATGTTGTCCCCGACGGCAATCCACCGCGCGTCGCGCGAGGCGGCGGCGGGCTCAGCCGTCGGTGGACCGGGAGAATCGGGAGCAAGAGGAGGCCGCCCTCGGCTGCGTTCAAGGCGGAGGCCATGCTAGCGAGGGACATGGCCTGCTACTAGGCCGGCTTGGCCGAAAGCTCGTGTGTGTTTCTGACGGGGCGCATGTCGAGTGCTTCCCTCATCTTCTTGTCGCGCACGTTCATCATGAACGCGTCAATGATAGCAGCATCTTCAGCTTCTGGAATGATGTGGGCGATCTGCGAGAAACATAACATAAAGTCACGCAACCCCTCGCTCTCCTTCTGGGCGAACGCGTTGAAACCCCCTGGGAACGCGCTGACGAATTGAAGCAAACGCATAGCTCGCCCATGAACCGATCGATTTCTTAGGCAAGTGCATCAGCCAAGATAAGGTCGTGCCCTTCACAGCCATGTGGAACCTATTGGCCATGATCTTCTGATTGGCCCCGGCCGCAACCATTGCGGTGGTGTAGAGGGCCAGGAACTCCTTGGGATTGGTGTTGCCTTCGAACTTGACATAGACGAGGGGCCGGAACTTGGATGGCCATGCCACCTACCGGAGGGCATGAGTGTAGGCAACGTAACCGCCCCATACTCCAAAGTAGCAGCTCCCGCCTCAGCCACGCCTTCCGAGTTGGGCTCGGCCGCTCCCGTGGCTTGCGGGCGCAGCACCTGCAGGTATTCCCGGATGAGTGCTTCGTTGGCCATGGCGGAGGCGCCGCGGCGGTCTTCTGCACGCCGACGCGAGGGGTCGGCAGATGATCCAACCGAGGCGCGATCCAGATCCGCAGGTCTGGGGGCTCCAGCCCCCAAGGGTCCTGCGGCTGGGCACTCACCCCCTCCTTCCCTTCTAGTCCCGGCAGTCCCCAGCTCTTCCCCCGAGGGCGGAGGGGCGGGGTCTGGGACGCACCTAGAAGCGATGGTCGGAGTGCGTTCGGCCCCACGCCTAGGTCCCTGCTAGGATTGAGAGCGGGCGCGAGCCGAGTCTTGGTGAAGTCGGCGAACTCCAAGTGAGCGTGAAGCTCCTCCCTCCAAGCCTCATATTCTGGAGTCCCAGGCGAGGGTGGGTACCGCGTCCGGGCACGGGTAGCAGCCAGGGCTTCTGCCAAGGTACTGTTATCACCAGAATTTGACCAAGCCAGAGGTGGGCCGCGATCAAGACGGACTTGAAGATATATGCGTAGAGAGATGTGTGAATCGGCCTTGTTTATCAAGTTTGGGCTAGTTAGCCCGTGTATCTTTATATAGTAGGTTACGTAGAGATTAGAGTTTGTCTCGTGCACGGTTTAGTGCACGCCCACATTAGAAAGTCCCTTGGACTATAAATATGTACCTAGGGTTTATGGAATAAACAACAACCAACGTTCAACACAAACCAATCTCGGCGCATCGCCAACCCTTCGTCTCAAGGGTTTCTCCGGTAAGCACCATGCTGCCTAGATCGCATCTCGCGATCTAGGCAGCACGAGCCTGCCCACGTTGTTCATGCGTTGCTCGTCTTGAAGCCTTTTTGATGGCGAGCAACGTAGTTATCATAGATGTGTTAGGGTTAGCATTGTTCCTAGTATCATATGTTGTCGTAGTGCAACCCTTGCGCATCTAGCCGTCCTTGTACCTCATCATGGGTGCGGGCGGCACCCCGCTTGATCATTATTTAGTAGATCTGATCCGTTACGATTGCTCCTTGATTCATCAAGGATTAGTTTAATATCTGCAATAGTTAGGCCTTACAAAGGGTTGGAGGATCCGGCGGCATGTAGGGTGTAGTTTGCTGCCCCTAGATGTTCAGGATCAACCTAGTGTTGGTTTTAGGCCTTGTCTAGGGCTGCTTACGATCACCGTGCGTGAGCGCGAGGCCCAATCGTGAGTAGGATGATCCGATTATGCGGTGAAAACCCAGATCGTCGTGGATCTCATATGCTTTATCTTGATCAAGCGGGACCACCATATATTCGGCCACCTTGGACGAATCATGGGTGGATCGGCTCCATGAGCGATTCACGGGATAACACGAGGCGATCGAGGCTCGTATTTGCGTGTACGTGTGTGCCACTGCGAGAAACTAGCGAGGCATCATCCACCTTCCGACCGGGTATAGGTGGTGGCACCCCTGCAATTTGCATCGGCGCGCGAGGGAGGCTGCGGGCCGTCGCTCGAGGGATGGGGCCGGCGCAGCCCTAGTTGTTCCGGCTCTACGGTGTTGACCAGTCACCGCCCGCCGGTGGGTTTCGACGTCAACACATTCGCACGCCCGGTGGGACATATCTTCGACGACAACCACCTCGCCATCCACATCGGAGATGGCGGAAGAAACTCCGGTCACTTACGAGGAGCTCTCCGGCGAGAAGAAGTATGACGAGGTCAAAGCCTTCCTCGAAGCCGACCTAATCGGCTCTTTCCACAGGACCCGCTCCCATGGCATCAGATGGAAGGGGTTCTCACCTGAAGGCACGTTTGATGGAGTGGACCTATCCACCCCGTCAGAAGAACGCACCAGGTCGCTGCGTCGGGAGATCAACTTCATGGTGGCTCATTCGTGCACATTACGAGAGCCGGTGAATACGTTGGAGCGCGTCGCTCTGCGCGTGATCCGGGAGATCATGAGCCATCGGTACTCTCCGTCGGGACCAGCTCTAGGGACTCACCAAGGAGAAGTACCACTCCGGTCCCGTCCACCGCTGCCGTTCGCCTTGGCGGCGCCCGAAGCGCCGACGCATCGGCCTACGTCGTCTACAAGATTGGTGGTGACCCCGGTGACTACCAATTCCTACATGACGCGCCCAAGGAGATCCCGCACGGATACGCATGCGCATCCGTGCCAGACTGCAGCACCTGGGCACCCTCGAACCAGGTTGCAACAGCGGGGACTTACGGAACAACGGGAGGAACGTCGGAGCGGACCCGAGAAGCGGACGTGGCTAGCTAAATACGCCACCCCGACAAAACTCAGAGCCCAGCTCCTGCGGTTGGCTCAGAACCGGAAAAACAAGCATGTGGTAAAGTACGCCACTCCGTGAATCGAGGTTCGGCACTGCAGCCATCACCGCGGATCAGATTTGTACGATTCTGAAAGATCGGTTCGGCATGATGCCGAAAGGAAGACAGTCGGCTATACCAAGCCGTACCCTAACGAGTGCGAGGTGATCCCTGCCACCCAAGTATCGGCTCCCAGACTTCACAAAGTTCAGCGGATCAGATGGTTCCGGCTCCATCGAACATGTGAGCCGATATTTGCACAGTGAGCATGATCTCAGCGTCGGATGAGCTGCGTGTGGTACTTCTCACGGTCCCTCACGGGATCGGCTTTCGGTTGGTATACATCGCTACCACCGAACTCGGTCCAGACTTGGAAGCGGTTGGAAGAACGGTTCCATGAGCAATATCACTCGGAGGCTTAGGCGGCATTGCCGATCGCACAAGTCGACGAGCGGGGAACGTGTCAGAATACATCCAGCGCTTCGGGACCGTTAGGAACCGTGCTATTCGGTTCACGTAAGCGAAAAAGAAGTCGAGTTGGCGGTGGTGGGTCTATCATCATCGATCAGGGACGTGGCCTCCCAGCGGATTACCCGTCATTAGCACACATGGTGCGACTGTCGGTGTATGAACGTCACCCGGATGTCTACCAGGACAAATTCAAGCGCGTGGTGACCATGGTTGGCGAGGCGAAGATGAAGGTGCTACGGGAGAACAAGAGGTCGCAGTGGCGAGTGGACTCGGCGGCGAGCCCGATAACTGCAAATGGGTAAAGCCACCGGGGCCTCAAGAGGGTTCGACTGACGTGACGAAAACCGAGCGATTTTCGATCTCTTACTCGCGGAGAAGCACATAAAGATTCCCGAAGGCCACAAAGTTCCCACGGTGCAAGAGCTGAACGGAAAGCCATGCAGTGGCATAACACGTTCACCCACACCACTGACTGCGGGGTGTGGCGTCGGCAGATCGGATGGCAATAGAAAATGGGCGACTAATTTTTAACCGGTATGCCATGAAGGTCGACACACACCCCTTCCCGCCGTCAACATGGTGGAGTTTGCCCACCTTGGAGGGTGCCGGCCTGATTTCTCAGCCAACATCGGCATGGTAGAGCTTGGACACCACTCACGAGAAGGACGGGGATGAGGACGGCTGCTCTCGGAGGCAGGACACGAGAGGAAGCCGCTCCATGCGATCGGCTCCGTCAAGATGGCAAGCGCTACGTCACAGAAGGAGAAGTGAAGAACATAAGATATCGGCGACCCCTCCGATCACCTCCTCAACAAGTATGAGTCGGTATGACCAACGCCGGCGGCACGGCGACGATGATGAAAGAGGTCGTCGGCCAGAAACGACGGGAGACATCGTCGGCATAATCACGATGAGGAGCGACAGGGAGCGCCACGCAAGGAGCAAGACGACACGGGGCAGACATTGGGACGCCCCTTCTTCAACTTCTGGGATTCAGGAATGAGCCGATTACCAACAATCGGCAAGCGCAGGCAGCAGAAAGAAGGAGGCAGCCAACGTGTACGTGTTCGGCGCTTAGGGCCTCTCCCACCACAAAACGGACGTGCTGAGACCCTACGTTGGAAGATCTCGAGTTCGGAAGACGAGGAGGACGAAAGACAGGTGTCACCGTCCAAGATGGTGCCACGATGGGCTCGACCATTCACAAAAGCGCGGAGTTCAGCGATTACGCGGTGCAGGAGGAAGCGAAAGGTTATACTTGCATACGGAGGAAGGACCTGATTTGGCTGCAAAGTCAGAGGACCCTGGATGAAGAGGGCCGCGAAAAGAATGGCGCCCCAAGCAAAGGAAAGCCGATGATGAAACATCGGGCGGCACAAACATGGTGCTCGTTCGTCCGGCGAAGTGTAGGGCTCCACGATTACGATGCACTCGAGGTGGACGACAGCAAGCGCTCCAACGTGATAAATCGGAGATTGGGCTGGTTTTATCCACCGACATGGACGAGTAGCAAGACTACGTCAATAAGCAAAGATGGCGAGGCTGATCCTTGCGATCGGCCCTCCAAAAATTTATGAAGGGACATTGCAAGACCTTCACCGAGCAAGCAATGTGGAGGCGATTCCGGCAATCGGCCGTATCCTCACCATCTGTTCTACACAGGATCAGCGTTTGACCCAACAGGGACTACCTGAAGAGCCGATACCATCAACTCTCTTGACAGAATCGGCTCGGGGGGCACCCAGATGGATAAAACACGAGGATATACTATCAAGTATGAGGATATACTATCATATGTTTGTGTTAAAAAAAATTTTCACAGCCGATGCAAGGGCATCGACTTTAGAATTGAGAAGTAGCCGATGCGCAGCCATCGACTCAAGAGGAATAACTGTTACGATCAGAGGATCAATGAAGCACGAAGGGGATTTTAATGGAAGAACTCCTCAATGGAGTAATTTAAGGGCTCGGATCCTCTCTTCAAAAGCCCTGGACGTGCAGATCAGGTCGAGGATGGATCGCATTAGATCCGCCAAAGGAAAGGAGCCGATCTGACCGGAGCGCTAGGAGCGGACTGAAGAAACTCGGGGGCAGCCCACCTTGAAGGCTCTCTGCAAGCCGATTTATGTGCAAATCGGCTGGCTCGCATGATCAAGCCTAGGCTAATTCAGCTAAGTTACGCGTCCTCGTTTGTTTTGCCTTGGCCAAGACTCGGGGGGCGGGGGTGGATATTCTGTTTGCTCTGTTTAAAGAGCCGATTGGGATACCATCGGCTGATTCTTCATTGCAACCTTTTTCACAAATGATGAGTATTGAAGAGGATTATTGGGTTTGGTTGGAAAAGTTCAAAGTTTTTCCTGAAGATCCTGCATTTTCTGCCAGATTTAGAAAATCATCAGTTGAAGAAGGGAAGGGCGAATTTCAAAGGACCGATGCGGTGCTATCGGCTCATTACGCATTGGCAAAGGGGACGAATCGGCAAGGTCAGTAGAAGAAGGAATCGGCTCAATTACTCTCAAAAGGAAATACTAGGGGATACATTGCCCCATCTACTACTGCTGGCCCTATTCTAGAAGTCCTATCTACGGGCCATCACTGCCCTCGTCGTCGCCGTAGTCGCTGCCGTCGCTGCTCCCGGCGGGCTCGTCGTCGCTCAATGGCCGCCGACCGGGCCCTCGTTGTCTTCATCTTCTTCGTCGGCGTCGTCCTCGTCGGCTCGAAGTCGCTCGAGTGCCCGGCCAAGGGCAGAACCGCGGCCGGCGGCTCGTCGGAGGAGCTGTCGTCGTCGTCCTCCTCCTCTTCCTCCTCCTTCACCCCCTCGGAGGAGTGAAGTCATCCCGGAAAGCGATCGTCATCGCTCTCTCCTCCGATTCCGTTGGCGAGAGCGGAGGTCGCTTCCCCGTCCGTCGGGGACTGGTCGTCCTCGGACCAGATGGAGAAGTCATGGTCTGACTCCTCCCGGCCGCAATGGCGCGGCGGATGTTGGCCGCGTGGACCTGCCGGGTTGTACTCCGGCGTCGGCTCGCGGGATGTGAGGCGGCTGGAAAGATCCGATGAGACGAGAGGGAAGAAGAAGACATTGTGGCGCGGGAGGGCTTTTTGGGATGCTAATGCGAAGGAGATGCGGAGGAGAACTGTTCGTAGCAGGTTAAATAAAGGGGATATAGTGGAAATTCAATGCCACGGCAGTTTCCGAAGTGGTGCCAAAGCTGTCAAATCGTGCGGAGAAGTTGAGAAGGCAAGTTATCATGATGAAGGACTCTGCGACGGTCCTGCGCTGCCACGACATGACCCTACGAGAGAAAAGCATAATGATTTTGGAAATGTCATTTCCAAAACCAGGGGGGCATGTGTTATCACCAGAATTTGACCAAGCCAGAGGTGGGCCGCGATCAAGATGGACTTGAAGATATATGCGTAGAGAGATGTGTGAATCGGCCTTGTTTATCAAGTTTGGGCTAGTTAGCCCGTGTATCTTTATATAGTAGGTTACGTAGAGATTAGAGTTTGTCTCGTGCACGGTTTAGTGCACGCCCACATTAGAAAGTCCCTTGGACTATAAATATGTACCTAGGGTTTATGGAATAAACAACAACCAACGTTCAACACAAACCAATCTCGGCGCATCGCCAACCCTTCGTCTCAAGGGTTTCTCCGGTAAGCACCATGCTGCCTAGATCGCATCTCGCGATCTAGGCAGCACTCCCACGTTGTTCATGCGTTGCTCGTGTTGAAGCCTTTTTGATGGCGAGCAACGTAGTTATCATAGATGTGTTAGGGTTAGCATTGTTCCTAGTATCATATGCTGTCGTAGTGCAACCCTTGCGCATCTAGCCGTCCTTGTACCTCATCATGGGTGCAGGGGCGGCACCCCGCTTGATCATTATTTAGTAGATCTGATCCGTTACGATTGCTCCTTGATTCATCAAGGATTAGTTTAATATCTGCAATAGTTAGGCCTTACAAAGGGTTGGAGGATCAAGCGGCATGTAGGGTGTAGTTTGCTGCCCCTAGACAGGACGTTCCGAGGATCAACCTAGTGTTGGTTTTTAGGCCTTGTCTAGGGCTGGCTTACGATCACCGTGCATGAGCGCGAGGCCCAATCGTGAGTAGGATGATCCGATTATGCGGTGAAAACCCCGGATCGTCGTGGATCTCATATGCTTTATCTTGATCAAGCAGGACCACCATATATTCGGCCACCTTGGACGAATCATGGGTGGATCGGCTCCATGGGCCGATTCACAGGATAACCTGAGAGCCGATCGAGGCTCGTATTTAACGTGTACGTGTGTGCCCTGCAGGAAACTAAGCGAGGCATCATCCACACCTTCCTGACCAGGTATAGGTCAGGTGGCACGCCCTTGCAATTTGCATCGGCGCGCGCGACCCGGGAGGCTTTGCGGGCCGTCGCTGAGGGACAGGGCCAGCCGCAGCCCTAGTTGTTCCCGGCTCTATGGTGTTGACCAGTCACTGCCCGCCGGTGGGTTTCTGACGTCAACAGGTACGGTTCCCTGAACGGTGGGGCTGGGATGAGCGACTGACACTAGGTGCGGCCTACCGGCCCCTGGCGGGATCCGGGGCGGCCGATGGATGAGGGCGCGCTCAAGACCCCAGCATGGGATCCACACCTTCTGCCCCCAGGGGGTACAGCTCCTTCAGATGGGATGCCCCCGTCGGTGGTGCCTCATGCGCCACCGGAAGGGACATCAGCATTGGCGGTGCTTCCTGAACCACCGGAAAGTTGGTCATCATTGGCGACGCCTCCTGCGCCACCGAATGGAGGAACCTCGGGCTCGACAGGATCTCCTCTGGTCTGAGCGCTGGCCTGAGGTGGAGGTGGAGCCGCAACGCTTGGTCCAACGTGCGGGTCGGCACACCCCCACGGTGTTAGCGCGCCTGATACGTCCAATTTGCATCACTATTTTGTATCATAATTTGTTGTTATTCATTGATATATTTCATATTGGGACACAATACTTATGTTATTTCATCTATTTTGCATGTTTCATCATCATTGGAGGATCAAGCACCGGAGCCAGGATTCTGCTGGAAAAAGCACCGTCGAACGCAATATTTCGGAAGATCAACTATGGAAGGAATTTCACGAAAATTCCTATTTTCCAGATGACGGAGGGAGCCAGAAGGGGAAGAAGAGAAGAGCCACTGTGGGCCTAGACCACGGGGCGGCGCGACAAGGCCAGCCGCGCCACCTGTGCTCAGGGGGCCCCATTAGCCTCCTTTTCTTCGCGTACTCCTTCGTCCGAAAACCTAAGCCACGGAGAGGACCTCACGAAGGGTTACGCCGCCTCTGCGGGCGGAGAACACCAGAGAGAAAGAGCTCTCCGGCGGGCAGGAAATCCGCCGGGGAAATTCCCTCCCGGAGGGGAAATCGACGCCATCGCCATCGTCATCGAGCGGGACATCATCTCCATCATCATCATCATCATCTCCACCATCTACACCGCCATCACCACCGCTGCACCTCGTCATCGCTGTAGCAATTCGGGTTAAATCTTGATTGTTTGATAGGGGAAACTCTCCCGGTGTTATTCTATACTTGTTGTAGATGCTATTGAGTGAAACCATTGAACCAAGGTTTATGTTCAGATTGTTATTCATCATCATATCACCTCTGATTGTATTCCATATGATGTCTCGTGAGTAGTTCGTTTAGTTCTTGAGGACATGGGTGAAGTCTAAATGCTAGTAGTGAATTATGGTTGAGTAATATTCAATGTTATGATATTTAAGTTGTGGTGTCATTCTTCTAGTGGTGTCGTGTGAACGTCGACTACACGACACTTCACCATTTATGGGCCTAGGGGAGTGCATCTTGTATTCGGTTGCTAATTGCGGGGTTGCCGGAGCGACAGAAACCTAAGCCCCCGTTAGTATATCGATGCAGGAGGGATCGCAGGATCTCAGAGTTTAAGGTTGTGGTTAGATTTATCTTAATTACTTTCTTGTAGTTGCGGATGCTTGCAAGGGGTATAATCACAAGTATGTATTAGTCCTAGGAAGGGCGGTGCATTAGCATAGGTTCACCCACACAACACTTATCAAAACAATGAAGATTATTTAGCCACTTGAAGCGAAAGTACTAGACTAAAATCCCCGTGTGTCCTCGAACGTTTGGTCATTATAAGTAAACAAACCGGCTTGTCCTTTGTGCTAAAAAGGATTGGGCTACTCGCTGCAATTATTTCTCTCGCATTTTATTTACTTGTACTTTATTTATCTGCAATATCAAAACCCCTGAATACTTGTCTGTGAGCATTTACAGTGAATCCTTCATCGAAACTGCTTGTCAACACCTTCTGCTCCTCGTTGGGTTCGACACTCTTATTTATCGAAAGTACTACGATACACCCTATACTTGTGGGTCATCAAGACTATTTTAAGGGCGCGGCCGGGGAGTGAAGCGTATTGGTAAGGAAATTTACTGTTTGTGTGTTATTTCTGCCTGCTGCTATAAATCATTATGGAGAGATCCTCTCTTCAATTTCTATTTGGGAAATCTACTACTACTGCAACGGTAGTGGATGAAGCGCCAGGTGAGGAAGTAGTACCATATAAAATACCTATGAAAATTATTGAACGTGTTATGGATAACCGCTATGAAGGGGATGGAACTATTCATCCTGGTGATCATTTATTGTTTTTGCATGAATTATGCGGTTTATTCAAATGTGCAGGTATTTCTATGAATGAAGTTAGGAAGAAACTATTCACTATATCGCTGTCTGGTAAAGCGGCGCACTGGTATAAATTGCTGAAGAATGGTGATTCTATTGATTGGGAGGACATTGTGCCTTTATTCTATTCAAAATTTTATCCTCCAAGTGAAATTCACAAAGATCGGAACCGCATATATAATTTCTGGCCTCATGATGGAGAGAGTATTGCCCAAGCTTGGGGGAGATTGAAGTCTTTAATGCTCAAATGCCCCATTCATGAGCTTCCTGGTAATGTTATTATTGATAATTTCTATGCAAGACTTTCTTTTCAAGACAAGACCTTGCTGGATACTTCTTGTTCTGGATCATTTACACGCAAGAATGAAGAGTTTAAAAGGGACCTTCTTGATCGGATCCAAGAAAATACTGAAGGATGGGAGAACGACAAAGATAGAGAATCAGGTAAACTTATGATTATAAATGCATTGAAGCTTTTATGGATACTGATAAATTTCGAAATATGAGTGCTACATATGGTCTTGATTCCCAAGTTGTTGCAAATCTTTATAAAGCTTTTGCCTCTCATTATGAACTGCCTAAGAAGAATTTTGATAAGTATCATGAACCGTATAAAGATAAAGTTGATTCATCTGTAAACAAATGTGTAGTGGTTGAAACTGTTGATAATGTTATTCCTGAAGCTTATATTGAAAAAACTCCTTTCCCTGCTAAAATGAAGGAGTACTCTGTCATATCTAGTGCGGTTAATAAAAGTGAAAAGAAACCTAAAGAACCTGAAGAACAAATTAAAATTGAACCTGCTGTTGCAATAGTTAAAGATCTCGTGACTGAAAATGTGGAGGATGGTCATATTATTTTCTGTGAAGATGCTTCTAATATTGTTTCACATCCTAATAAATCCAAACAAGTTAGTGTTCCTATGCTATCTGTTAGAATTGGTGATCATTGCTATTATGGTTTATGTGATATTGGTGCAAGTGTTAGTGCTATTCCTTATGAGCTTTACACGGAGATTATGCACGAAATTGGTTCTTGTGAACTTGAAGATATTGATGTGGTTATTCATCTGGCTAATAGAGAAACTATTTCTCAATTGGTATTGTTCGAGATGTGGAAGTTCTATGTGGTAAGATTAAATATCCTGCTGACTTTTTGGTACTTGGTTCTGCTGCTAGTGATCATTGTCCTATCATTTTTGGTAGACCTTTTCTAAATACTTGTGGAGCTATTATAGATTGTAAGAAAGAGAAAATTTTGACTAGATTTGCTGGTGAACCTTATGAATTTAACTTTTCTAAATTTACCAAAACTCCTTATAAAGCTGACTTGCCTAGTAATGATTTTAAAATGGAGCAGTGTGCATCTATTGTTCTTGTTCCTAATAATCCTTTGCAGCAACATTTGGAGAATAGTGAAAGTGAAGCTTTTAGGAAAGAAAGAGATGAGCTTGAGGAAATTTTTCTTCGCCAACCTATTCTCAAGCATGATTTACCGGTGGAAGATTTGGGTACAACACCACCACCAAAGGAAGATCCTGTTTTTGATTTAAAGCCTTTACCTGATAATCTTAAATATGCTCATATTGATGATAAGAAAATATATCCTGTTATTATTAGTTCTAAGCTTTCAGAGATTGAGGAAGAAAGGTTATTGGAAATATTGAAGAAACACCGAGGAGCTATTGGCTATACTCTTGATGATTTGAAAGGGATTTCTCCTTCTATTTGCCAACATGCTATTAATATGGAAGAAGATGCAAAGCCTGTTGTTGAACATCAACGTCGTCTAATTCCGAAGATGAAAGAGGTGGTAAGGAACGAGGTATTAAAACTTCTTGAAGCTGGTATTATATATCCTATTGCTGATAGTAGATGGGTTAGTCTGTGCATTGTGTTCCTAAGAAAGGAGGAATGACTGTTGTGCCTAATGATAATGATGAGCTTATCCCTCAAAGAATAGTTGTAGGTTATAGAATGTGCATTGATTTTCGAAAAGTTAATAAAGTTACTAAGAAAGATCATTACCCTTTACCCTTTATTGATCAAATGCTAGAAAGGTTATCTAAAAATACTCATTTTTGCTTTCTTGATGGTTATTCTGGGTTTTCACAAATTGCTGTTAAAGCTAAAGATCAAGAGAAAACCACTTTTACTTGTCCTTATGGAACTTATGCTTATAGGCGTATGCCTTTTGGTTTATGTAATGCTCCTGCTACTTTTCAAAGATGCATGTCTGCTATTTTTCATGGTTTTTGCGAAAGTATTGTAGAGGTGTTCATGGATGATTTTTCTGTCTATGGGAATTCTTTTGATAATTGCTTGCGAAACCTCGATAAAGTTTTGCAGAGATGTGAAGAAACTAACCTTGTTCTTAATTGGGAGAAATGTCACTTTATGGTTAATGAAGGAATTGTATTGGGACATAAAATTTCCGAGAGAGGTATTGAAGTTGATAGAGCTAAAGTTGAAGCAATTGAGAAGATGCCCTATCCGAGGGATGTTAAAGGTATTCGTAGTGTTCTTGGTCATGCTGGGTTTTATAGGAGATTTATTAAAGATTTCTCTAAAATTTCAAAGCCTCTTACTAATCTTCTTCAAAAAGATGTACCTTTTGTTTTTGATGATGATTGTAAGGAAGCTTTTGAAACTCTAAAGAAAGCCTTAACAACTGCTCCTGTAGTTGAACCTCCTGATTGGAATTTGCCTTTTGAAATTATGTGTGATGCTAGTGATTTTCTGTAGGCGCTGTTCTTGGACAGCGGGTAGATAAAAAATTAAATGTTATTCATTATGCTAGTAAGACTCTTGATGCTGCTCAAAGAAATTATGCTACAACTGAAAAGGAATTGTTAGCTGTAGTCTTTGCTTGTGATAAGTTTAGACCCTATATTGTTGATTCGAAAGTTACAATTCATACTGATCATGCTGCAATTAGATACCTTATGACAAAGAAAGATGCTAAGCCAAGGCTTATTAGATGGGTACTTTTGCAAGAATTTGATTTACATATTATAGATAGGAAAGGTGATGATAATCCTGTTGCTGATAATCTGTCTAGATTGGAAAATATTGCTTATGATCCTGTTCCTGTTAATGATAGTTTTCCAAATGAACAATTGGCTGTAATAAAGGTGAGCTCGCGAGAGAGCCCTTGGTATGCAGATTATGCTAACTTTATTGTTTCGAAGTATTTGCCTCCAACCTTTTCAGCTCAGCAAAGGAGGAAATTCTTTTATGACTTGAGGCATTATTTTTGGGATGACCCACACTTATATAAAGAAGGAGTGGATGGTATTATGCGAAGATGTGTTCCTGAATATGAACAACAGGAGATATTGAATAAATGTCATGGAAGTGTTTATGGAGGACATCACGCTGGAGATAGAACCGCGCAAAAGGTTCTACAATCAGGTTTTTATTGGCCAACACTCTTCAAAGATGCAAGGAAATTTATTTTATCTTGTGATGAATGTCAAAGAGTTGGTAATATCTCTAGACGCAATGAAATGCCTATGAATTATACTCTTGTTATTGAACCATTCGATTGTTGGGGATTCGACTTCATGGGACCTTTCCCTTCTTCAGACGGTAACACTCATATACTTGTCGCTGTTGATTATGTTACTAAATGGGTAGAAGCTATACCTACAAAAAGTGCTGATGGTGAGACCTCTATAAAAATGCTTGTAGATATTATATTTCCTAGATTTGGAGTACCTAGATATATTATGACTGATGGAGGTTCTCATTTTATTCATGGGGGTTTAGAAAAACTCTTGCTAAGTATGGTATTAATCATAGAATTGCTTCTTATCACCCTCAAACTAGTGGTCAAGTAGAATTATCAAATAGAGAGATTAAAGCTATTTTAGGAAAGACTGTTAATAAATCTAGGAAGAATTGGGCTAGCAAATTGAAAGAAGCACTATGGGCTTATAGAACTGCTTATAAAAATCCTATGGGAATGTCACCTTATAAAATGGTTTATGGAAAAGCTTGTCATTTACCTCTAGAACTAGAGCACAAAGCTTATTGGGCTCCTAAATTAGCCGGTAATAAGAGGTTGTTGCAATTAAGTTCTCTAGATGAATGGAGAAGTGAAGCTTATGAAAATGCTAAACTCTTTAAAGAAAAAGTTAAGAAGTGGCATGATAGAAGGATCATTAAAAGAGAATTCAATGTTGGAGATCAAGTTCTATTGTATCGGTCTCGTCTCAGATTCTTTGGGGAAATTACTCTCGAAGTGGGAAGGACCATATGTTGTTGAGGAGGTGTATCGTTCAGGAGCAATTAAAATTAGCTCTCTCCAAGGCAATGCCACACAAGTGGTGAATGGACAAAGACTCAAGCATTATATCTCGGGTGATTCTTATAATGTTGATGTTGATATTATTCAAGTGGAAACACCGGAGGCTTTCATCAAAGGACAAATTGACAGTCCGCCAGAACTGGACTTTGAATAGGTAACAGTATAGGTAATAAAAAGTCCGTGTACCTTTCCGAACATTATTTCTGCTGTTTTTAAAAATATGAAAAATTACGAGTTCGAAACGGAGTGGAAAGGACGCACGAGGGCGTGCCACCATAGGCCGGCGCGGCCCCACCTGGGCCCGCGCCGACCTATGGTGCAGCCGCCTCGGCGCCCCGTTCCACTCGTTTTCGACCTGGAACCTTCCTTTTGTCGTAAAAATATTTGCTATATAATCCCCCGGACCCCTGGAGGTCCGTAATATCGTTTTCTCGTCGTGTTTTGTTTCGAGCTGTTTTATGCCAGATTTGTTTTGATCTAGAAGCACCATGGTCTCCAGCAACAAAGACAAGGGGCCTTGGAGGGAAGAGATGGATGAGAGGGTCAATAAGGAGAAGGAGAAGATAGCGTCGGCAAAAGGAGAGTGGGAAACTACGAGGAGTAAGCCAATTTTGGTGGGATCGGTTAATACTGGGCGTTCTTTTTCTCATAACTTGCAGGGAGCTCTTCCGCCTGCTCTGGACCTCGATTGTTTCCCTTGTGTGGAGGAAGCAATACGGGTTGCGATGAGTTTTGTGATCAATATCGTGCTCTAAGGAGGAAGTGAAGATACTTCGGGAGGAGAACCAGCGACTTCGAGAATGCGGAATATTACTCAAATCCCAGCACAAGGCCGTCACCGCCACACTCGGGTAACAATGAGTCTCTTCAGGTTTTGGTGCAGAATTGCAAAATTGAGAAGCTGAAGCTGAAGGAGATCCTTATGAAGCGCGAGAAGAATCCATCACCATCATCACCGAAGGAGTAATTCATCATCGGTATTGGCATCCCCTTGGTTTGTTCCAAGCTTGGGGGAGTGCCGCGGTATCACATCATCATCATTACCTTTATCTTTTACTATCAAGTAGTGTCATATCATGAGTAGGGAAGTTATCATATGGAATAGTATGCAATGTGGAAGTATCTCTCTTAGTTAATTATCTATGTATCCGTTGGTGTGAGTTATTGTTATGGAATATTAATGAGAAGTCTTATCATTTACTTTTTGCACACCTTATTTTAGTTTGCAATCTCTATTCTATGATTACTCTTGACATGAGTATTGATATCACTTTGGGAGCATCAAGTAAATCTATTTGGTTTTGGCAAACTTAGCATTGGTCAATAGCAACAACATCTTGATGTTTAATAAAAGAGAGAAATACACTTAGATACATTACTCTATTATCTCTATGCTTATGAGCTTAGTATTCTTAAGTTAAAATTTGCTTGTGCTTATGAGAAAGATGCATGATTGTTTCTATCATATGTATATTTGTTTGTTTCCCTCAACCTTTATGCTTGCTATCAAACCTTGCTAGCCAAAGACCTGTATCGAGAGGGAATGCTTCTCATACATCCATAACCTTAGACCAAACCTATGCCATTTGTGTCCACCATACCTACCTACTACATGGTATTTTCTGCCATTCCAAGTAAATACTTCATGTGCTACCTTTAAATAATTCAAACTATACTACTCCTTATTTGTGTCAATGTTTTATAGCTCATGAGGAAGTATGTGGTGTTTCATCTTTCAATCTTGTTGGGCGGACTTTCACCAATGGACTAGCGGCACATCCGCTTATCCAATAACTTTGCAATAAGAGCTGGCAACGGGGTTCCCAGCCCCAATTAATAATTTTCATTAATAATTCTCTTCACATGTTTTGCTCTGATTTATCGGTAAGCAACTTAATTTTGCAATAGACACTCCTCCATGGTATGTGAATGTTGGAAGGCACCCGAGGATTCGGTTAGCCATGGATTGAGAAAGCCAAGGTTGGGGGGAGTGTCACCCATAATAAAACTAAAATACATGTGTAAACAAAAGAGAAGGGGGATGATCTACCTTGCTGGTAGAAATGCCGTCCCTCATGGGAGCCGCTCTTTGAAGGTTCGTTTGGCAAGGGGGTTAGAGTGCCCGCTACCATTCGTTGACAACAACAAACACCGCTCAAAATCTTACTTTTATGCTCTTATATGATTTCAAAACTTGAAAAACTCTAGCACATGATTTAATCCTGCTTCCCTCTGCGAAGGGCCTGTATTTTACTTTTATGTTGAGTCGGTAAACCTATTTCCCTCTATCTCAAACAAGCAATTGAGTTGTTGTGAACCAATCATTTATGCTATGATTCAGTTAATCATGTCTTTTATGCTTTCTTGTTTAGTACCAATTTTATCCGAATGAATATGACTTCGAAGTTATCAATGATTATGAAGAGATTGTTATGCTTAAATATGAAGGCTCAGCTATAAAATCCATTATGAAAGCTTTGCTTAGAAGTACAATCCGTTAGTAGTTCTCTGACCAAGAACAAAGTTTGCCATCACCAACTATGATTTCTTATGCACCTTTACTTGTGATTTCTCTTTACTTATTTCAAGATGAGTCATATGAAGAAGTTGTTTACTAGAATGTCTTGTGTGAATGAATATGATGCTTCTTGTCCGTATTTTATTTATCGACTCTTCACTCCATAAACATGTGGTCTTGTTTATCGAGCTCAGTTTCGCTTGGGGACAAGCGAGGTCTAAGCTTGGGGGGAGTTGATACGTCCAATTTGCATCACTATTTTGTATCATAATTTGCTGTTATTCATTGATATATTTCATATTGGGACACAATACTTATGTTATTTCATCTATTTTGCATGTTTCATCGTCATTGGAGGATCAAGCACGGAGCCGAGGATTACTGGAAAAGCACCGTCGAGCGCAATATTTCGGAAGATCAACTATGGAAGGGAATTTCACGAAAATTCCTATTTTCCAGATGACGGAGGGAGCAGAAGGGGAAGAAGAGAAGAGCTGGGGCCCAGGACCACGGGGGCGCGGCCCAAGGCCGGCCGCGCCACCGTGCTCTGGGGCCCCACACCTTTCGCCTCCTTTTCTTCGCGTACTCCTTCGTCCCGAAAACCTAAGCCACGGAGAGGACCTCACAAAGGGTTACAGCCGCCTCTGCGGGCGGAGAACACCAGAGAGAAAAGAGCTCTCCGGCGGGCAGGAATCCGCCGGGGAAATTCCCTCCCGGAGGGGAAATCGACGCCATCGCCATCGTCATCGAGCGGGACATCATCTCCATCATCATCATCATCATCTCCACCATCTACACCGCCATCACCACCGCTGCACCTTGATACGTCTCCAACGTACCGATAATTTCTTATGCTCCATGCTACTTTATTGATGATACCTACATGTTTTATGCACATTATATGTCATATTTATGCATTTCTGGAACTAACCTATTAACAAGATCCGAAGAGCCAGTTGCTGTTTCTGCTGTTTTGGTTTCAGAAATCCTAAAGGAAATATTCTCGGAATTAATGAAACTTTCGCCCAGGGTCCTATTTTGCACGAAGCTTCCGGAAGACCGAAGAGATAACGAAGTGGGGCCACGAGGCAGCCAGGGGGGTGGCCGGCGCCTGCCTGGCCGCGCCGACCTACCCCCTGGGCCCTCGTGTGGCCCCGCGTTGACCCTCGCCTACTTAAAGCCTCGTCGCGAAACCCCGAGAGAGCCACGATACGGAAAACCTTCCAGACGCCGCCGCCGCGAATCCCATCTCGGGGGATTCAGGAGATCGCCTCCGGCACCCTGCCGGAGAGGGGATTCATCTCCGGAGGACTCTACGCCGCCATGGTCGGGAGTGATGAGTGAGTAGTTCACCCCTGGACCATGGGTCCATAGCAGTAGCTAGATGGTCGTCTTCTCCTCGTTGTGCTTCATTGTTGGATCTTGTGAGCTGCCTAACATGATCAAGATCATCTATCTGTAATACTATATGTTGTGTTTGTCGGGATCCGATGGATAGAGAGTACTATGATTATGGTGATTATCAATCTATTGTTTATGTGTTGTTTATGATCTTGCATGCTCTCCGTTATTAGTAGAGGCTCTGGCCAAGTTTTTGCTCTTAACTCCAAGAGGGGGTATTTATGCTCGATAGTGGGTTCATGCCTTCATTGAATCTGGATCGTGACAGTAGGTTCTAAGGTTGTGATGTCTTTTGCCACTAGGGATAAAACATTGATGCTATGTCTAAGGATGTAGTTGTTGATTACATTACGCACCATACTTAATGCAATTGTCTGTTGCTTTGCAACTTAATACTGAATGGGGTTCGGATGATAACCTGAAGGTGGACTTTTTAGGCATAGATGCAGTTGGATGGCGGTCTATGTACTTTGTCGTAATGCCCGAATTAAATCTCACTATATTTATCATATCATGTATATGCATTGTTATGCCTTTCTCTATTTGTCAATTGCCCGACTGTAATTTGTTCACCCAACATGCTTTTATCTTATGGGAGAGACACCTCTAGTGAACTGTGGACCCCGGTCCTATTCTTTACATAGCATACAATCTACTGCAATACTTGTGTTTTACTATTTTCTTTGCAAACATCTTCCACTCGATACGTTTAATCCTTTGTTACAGCAAGCCGGTGAGATTGACAACCTCACTGTTTCGTTGGGCAAAGTACTTTGTTTTGTTGTGCGGTTCCGCGTTGGCGCAGGAATCCCGGTGTTGCGCCGCATCACATTTCGCGACCATCAACCTTCAACGTGCTTCTTGGCTCCTCGGTTCGATTAAACCTTGGTTTCTTTCGAGGGAAAACTTGCCATGCGCATCATACCTTCCTCTTGGGGTTCCCAACGGACGTGTACATCTACGCGCATCAAGCACTTTTACGGCGTTGCCGGGGAGATCAAGACACGCTGCAAGGGGAGTCTCCACTTCTCAATCTCTTTACTTTGTTTTTGTCTTGCTTTATTTTATTTACTACTTTGTTTGCTGCACCTAAACAAAACACACAAAAAATTAGTTGCTAGTTTTACTTTATTTACTGTCTTGCTCTCTATATATCGAAAACACAAAAAAATTAGTTACTTGTCTTTACTTTGTTTGCCTAGTTTACTTTTTGCTTATTTCATCATGCTAATCCTAAGTTTACTTTGGAAGAGATACCGGGGACGAGGGTGTATCATTGGAAGAGATAATATAGAAGAATTCTTCACCCATGTTAGTATGGATGAAGATTTTGAAGATATACCATTATTAAAAACTGCTCCTACTTATGAAAGTGCTTCTGCCTGTTTGATACACATGTTAGAAACTAGATTTGTTAATCTTAATCCCATAATACAACATATGTTTCTTACACTTTCGGATATGGAGATGGGGGAAAAGAGAAATTTTGTTTTAAAAGTCCTTGTTAGAGAATTAGAGGATATAGTTAAAGAAGCTAGAAAAGTTTTTATTAAGCATAAGAGGCTTGGTTTCTTTCCTAATTTTAAACAAATACTTGAAAAGATGGATATGGATAGAATTAAGTATACTAATAATGTTAATGATGGTAGGGAAATTAAAGCGCCAATACCTAGTAAACTACTAGGGATGCATGAAGCTTTGGAAAATAACTATGCTTGGCTTGTTCTGAAAATTTGTTTGATGAGAATAGTAAGCCTTGGAGCAATGAGAGAGGAGTTACTTATATAGACCAGATACAATGCATTGTTGAGAAAACTCCCAGCTCAAGGTAATAATGTTGATGCTTCTTCATTTGATAATACTTGATTTGCACTTTCTGCGCCTAGCTGAAAGGCGTTAAAGAAAAGCGCTTATGGGAGACAACCCATGTTTTTACCTACAGTAATTTTTTGTTTTGTTGAGTCTTGGAAGTTGTTTACTACTGTAGCAACCTCTCCTTATCATGTTTTTGTGCCAAGTAAAGTTTCTATGTCAAAGTTGATGTTATATTTGGGATCGCTGCGCAGAAACAGCATTGCTGTCTGTCACGAATCTGGGCACAGTTCTCTGTAGAAAATTCGAAAAAATCTGCCAATTTACGAGCGTGATCCTCAGATATGTACGCAACTTCCATTAGTTTTGAGTTTTTCCATTTGAGCAAGTCTGGTGCCAGCTTTAAATTCGTCTTTACGGACTGTTCTGTTTTTGACAGATTCTGCCTTTTATTTCGCATTGCCTCTTTTGCTATGTTGGATTTATTTCTTTGATCCATTAATGTCCAGTAGCATTATGCAATGTCCAGAAGTGAAAATAATGATTGTGTCACCTCTGAATGAGTGAATTATTAATGATGCACTAACCCTCTAATGAGTTTGCTTGAAGTTTGGTGTGAAGGAAGTTTTCAAGGGTCAAGAGAGGAGAATGATATACTATGATCAAGAGGAGTGAAAGCTCTAAGCTTGGGGATGCCCCCGTGGTTCACCCTGCATATTTTAAGAAGACTCAAGCGTCTAAGCTTGGGGATGCCCAAGGCATCCCCTTCTTCATCGACAACATCATCAGGTTCCTCCCCGAAACTATATTTTTATTCAATCACATCTTGTGTTCTTTACTTGGAGCGTCGGTTTGTTTTTGTTTTTGTTTTGTTTGAATAAAATGGATCCTAGCATTCACTTTGTGGGAGAGAGACACGCTCCGCTGTTGCATATGGACACATGTGTCCTTAGGCTTTACTCATAATGTTCATGGCGAAGTTTCTTCTTCGTTAAATTGTTATATGGTTGGAATTGGAAAATGCTACATGTAGTAATTCTAAAATGTCTTGGATAATGTGATACTTGGCAATTGTTGTGCTCATGTTTAAGCTCTTGCATCATATGCTTTGCACCCATTAATGAAGAAATACATAGAGCTTGCTAAAATTTGATTTGCATATTTGGTTTCTCTAAGGTCTAGATAATATCTAGTATTGAGTTTTGAACAACAAGGAAGACGGTGTAGAGTCTTATAATGTTTACAATATGTCTTTTATGTGAGTTTTGCTGCACTTGTTCATCCTTGAGTTTGCTTCAAATAACCTTGCTAGCCTAAACCTTGTATCGAGAGGGAATACTTCTCATGCATCCAAAATCCTTGAGCCAATTACTATGCCATTTGTGCACCATACCTACCTACTACATGGTATTTCTCCGCCATTCCAAAGTAAATTGCTTGAGTGCTACCTTTAAAATTCCATCATTCACCTTTGCAATATATAGCTCATGGGACAAAATAGCCTTAAAAACTATCGTAGTATTGAATATGTACTTATGCACTTTATATTTTATTAAGTTGCTTGTTGTGCGATAACCATGCTTCTGGGGAACGCCATCAACTATTGTTGAATATCATGTGAGTTGCTATGCATGTCCGTCTTGTCTGAAGGATCTATCATTTTAGTGGTTGGAGCATGCAAAATTGTTAGAGAAGAACATTGGGCCGCTAACTAAAGCCATGAATCATGGTTGAAGTTTCAGTTTTGGACATATATCCTCAATCTCATATGAGAATAATAATTGTTGCTACATGCTTATGCATTTAAGAGGAGTCCATTATCTGTTGTCCATGTTGTCCCGGTATGGATGTCTAAGTTGAGAATAATCAAAAGCGAGAAATCCAAAATGCGAGCATTCTCCTTAGACCTTTGTACAGGCGGCATGGAGGTACCCCTTTGTGACACTTGGTTGAAACATGGCGTGCAAAGATCCGGTAGTCCAAGCTAAGTAGGACGAGGTGCGGACACTATTAGTATACTATGCATGAGGCTTGCAACTTGTAAGATATAATTTTCATAACTCATATGCTTTATTACTACCGTTGACAAAATTGTTTCATGTTTTCAAAATAAAAGCTCTAGCACAAATACAGCAATCGATGCTTTCCTCTTTGAAGGACCATTCTTTTACTTTTATTGTTGAGTCAGTTTACCTATCTCCTTCCACCTTAAGAAGCAAACACTTGTGTGAACTGTGCATTGATTCCTACATACTTGCATATTGCACTTGTTATATTACTTTATGTTGACAATATCCATGAGATATACATGTTATAAGTTGAAAGCAACCGCTGAAACTTAATCTTCCTTTGTGTTGCTTCAATACCTTTACTTTGATTTATTGCTTTATGAGTTAACTCTTATGCAAGACTTATTGATGCTTGTCTTGAAGTACTATTCATGAAAAGTCTTTGCTTTATGATTCAGTTGTTTAACTCATGTCATTACCTTTGTTTTGATCGCTGCATTCATTACATATGTTTACAAATAGTATGATCACGATTATGATGGCATGTCACTTCAGAAATTATCTTTGTTATCGTTTTACCTGCTCGGGACGAGAACTAAGCTTGGGGATGCTGATACGTCTCCAACGTATCGATAATTTCTTATGTTCCATGCTACTTTATTGATGATACCTACATGTTTTATGCACATTATATGTCATATTTATGCATTTTGGAACTAACCTATTAACAAGATGCGAAGAGCCAGTTGCTGTTTTCGCTGTTTTTGGTTTCAGAAATCCTAGGAAAGAAATATTCTCGGAATTGGACGAAACTTTCGCCCAGGGTCCTATTTTTGCACGAAGCTTCCAGAAGACCGAAGAGATAACGAAGTGGGGCCACGAGGCAGCCGGAGGTGGCGGCGCGGCCCAAGCCTGGCCGCGCCTACCGGGCCCTCGTGTGGCCCCCGCGTTGACCCTCCGCCACTTAAAGCCTCCGTCGCGAAACCCCCGATCCGAGGCACGATACGGAAAACCTTCCAGAGACGCCGCCGCCAATCCCATCTCGGGGATTCGGAGATCGCCTCGGCACCCTGCCGGAGAGGGATTCATCTCCGGAGAACTCTACGCCGCCATGGTCGCCTCGGAGTGATGAGTGAGTAGTTCACCCCTAGACCATGGGTCCATAGCAGTAGCTAGATGGTCGTCTTCTCCTTGTTGTGCTTCATTGTTGGATCTTGTGAGCTGCCTAACATGATCAAGATCATCTATCTGTAATACTATATGTTGTGTTTGTCGGGATCCGATGGATAGAGAGTACTATGATTATGGTGATTATCAATCTATTGTTTATGTGTTGTTTATGATCTTGCATGCTCTCCGTTATTAGTAGAGGCTCTGGCCAAGTTTTTGCTCTTAACTCCAAGAGGGGTATTTATGCTCGATAGTGGGTTCATGCCTTCATTGAATCTGGGATCGTGACAGTAGGTTCTAAGGTTGTGATGTGCTGTTGCCACTAGGGATAAAACATTGATGCTATGTCTAAGGATGTAGTTGTTGATTACATTACGCACCATACTTAATGCAATTGTCTTGCTTTGCAACTTAATACTGAATGGGGTTCGGATGATAACCTCGAAGGTGGACTTTTTAGGCATAGATGCAGTTGGATGGCGGTCTATGTACTTTGTCGTAATGCCCGAATTAAATCTCACTATATTTATCATATCATGTATATGCATTGTTATGCCTTTCTCTATTTGTCAATTGCCCGTGTAATTTGTTCACCCAACATGCTTTTATCTTATGGGAGAGACACCTCTAGTGAACTGTGGACCCCGGTCCTATTCTTTACATAGCATACAATCTGCAATACTTGTGTTTTACTATTTTCTTTGCAAACATCTTCCACTCGATACGTTTAATCCTTTGTTACAGCAAGCGGTGAGATTGACAACCTCACTTTCGTTGGGGCAAAGTACAGGTTGTGCAGGTTGCGTTAGCGCAGAATCCCGGTGTTGCGCCGCATCACATTTCGCGACCATCAACCTTCAACGTGCTTCTTGGCTCCCTCTGTTCGATTAAACCTTGGTTTCTTTTGAGGGAAAACCACTGTGCGCATCATACCTTCCTCTTGGGGTTCCCAACGGACGTGTTCTACGCGCATCACACCTCGTCATCGCTGTAGCAATTAGGGTTAAATCTTGATTGTTTGATAGGGAAACTCTCCGGTGTTATTCTATACTTGTTGTAGATGCTATTGAGTGAAACCATTGAACCAAGGTTTATGTTCAGATTGTTATTCATCATCATATCACCTCTGATTGTATTCCATATGATGTCTCGTGAGTAGTTCGTTTAGTTCTTGAGGACATGGGTGAAGTCTAAATGCTAGTAGTGAATTATGGTTGAGTAATATTCAATGTTATGATATTTAAGTTGTGGTGTCATTCTTCTAGTGGTGTCGTGTGAACGTCGACTACACGACACTTCACCATTTATGGGCCTAGGGGAGTGCATCTTGTATTCGGTTGCTAATTGCGGGGTTGCCGGAGTGACAGAAACCTAAGCCCCGTTAGTATATCGATGCAGGAGGGATCGCAGGATCTCAGAGTTTAAGGCTGTGGTTAGATTTATCTTAATTACTTTCTTGTAGTTGCGGATGCTTGCAAGGGGTATAATCACAAGTATGTATTAGTCCTAGGAAGGGCGGTGCATTAGCATAGGTTCACCCACACAACACTTATCAAAACAATGAAGATTATTTAGCCACTTGAAGCGAAAGTACTAGACTAAAATCCCCGTGTGTCCTCGAACGTTTGGTCATTATAAGTAAACAAACCGCTTGTCCTTTGTGCTAAAAAGGATTGGGCTACTCGCTGCAATTATTTCTCTCGCATTTTATTTACTTGTACTTTATTTATCGCAATATCAAAACCCCCGAATACTTGTGTCAGGCATTTACAGTGAATCCTTCATCGAAACTGCTTGTCAACACCTTCTGCTCCTCGTTGGGTTCGACACTCTTATTTATCGAAAGTACTACGATACACCCCCTATACTTGTGGGTCATCACGCCACACGAGGGGCTCAGCTCCCAGGCCTCCTGCCGCAGCAGGGCCATGAGATCGAGTTCCAGCGGCGGGCGTGTTCGCCGCGGAGGTGCCAGCTCCTGCCGCAGCTTTCCTCCTTGGTGCCATGACTGATGTCAAGACGGCCACCGAGGACCACGGTGGCAAAGCGACGGTGCTCACGAACTTTTCTATAGATGATTAAGGTTGTGGATGCCGAAACACGAGCGCCCCCCTACCTGGCGCGCCAGATGTCGCATCTCGCCTACGCGGACATCGATGGATGAACACACCCCCATTTCTGTTGGTTAGTGGGCACGAAGGCGTTTCTGCCTCAACGCCGCCTTAGGATCATCCCCAGGCGGAGGAAAAGCATAAACAAAGCACACACGATCATTTTTTACCTAGATTCAGGCCGCCCTTCGGCTAACAGCCCTACGTCCCGCTTCGGTGTAATATCTTGGAGGCACAAAGTAAAAGATGATGAACTCTACAGGGATGGGAGGACGCTTTGATCAGCCCTAGACCTCCCGGTCTTCCTCTTTCTTTTCCTCTCTCAAGCTGAATCTTGCCCTTGACGTTGTCAAGAACGAGGCTCAAGTTCTCTCTTCTCTATTCTTCTGTTCTCTCTTCAAAAGTAGGTCTCTTGTCCGAAAGTCGTTCCCCTGTCCGACCATCGATCCTCTCTCTCTCTCTCTCATTGATTCCAGGCATATATACCTCTGAAGATGGTCTCAACGGCTGGTCCGAGCATCGCCCAAGAGCGTTCCCAGGATCAATCGGGAGGAGCCACGCGGGCGACATGCAGATGGGTGGGGCGCGTGGCCAATGGATGGCCACGGGCGGTGCGCTGACATCCATGATGATGGCGTGACAGCTAAGGCAGCGAGCTGTCACTCTTGTCCGCGGTGCAGGCCTCTGTCAGTCTGCGCCATGATAGCGCGCAATGGTGCATGCGCCTCGCCTCTTCCCCTCGCAACTATTGACTTGTACAATCGAGCCCAGATGTCCCCTACTCCCTATCCTCGCCTGGCCAAGGAGATGAGGTTTCTGAGCCCTTCCCGGGGCGGTCCGAGCCATGCCTTGGCCTGGTTGCCCCGCTTCCGTGTCCTTAGCCTTTCTCCACGGGATGCTCCCGGGAGGAGGCCAGGGGCAGCTCCTTGCCCAATTTGTCCTATTCTATGTGTCATGTCTGTTTGTTCAGACTTGCCTTTGTCTAGGAGCGCTTGTTCTCCACTGGGTTGCCTACGTCAAAGGGTGAATCTTAGTGTAGTTAGGCCGTTTTTACCACGAGTCATACCTGCTGATTATCGGGGTTGCATCCGAGATGCCATGGGCTAGAGTAAATAAATTACTCCCTCCGTTTCTTTCTATAATGCCTATAGATTTTTGGCATTTGTTTCAGAATATAAGGTTATAGTTTGGCTCTTTTTCAATTACCCCCTCTACATGCGTGAAAAAATTCCATACAAAAAGAAAACAATTAATTGAGATTCCTAATGCATGACCCCAACGATTTCTTAGATTTAGGAAGCAATGTTTTTATTTCCTTAATATAACCTGGCTGCACATATATGGAGAGTCAGCTAGAGAGATTTGTGGGATTTGTTATGTTAATTTAGGAAATTACCGATTTCTCTCATTTTACTCTGATCTCAAATCATTAATCTAGGGGGTCTTGTGTAAAGAACACTCTTGTGCTAATTTTCGTGTCAAAAAACTATAGGCACTATAGAATGGAACGGAGGGAGTATTAAGTAAATAAATATGGACCATGGGTCCCATTACGCTGACATGTAACAACAATTATTAAGTAAATAAATATAGACCAAAGCATTAAGCTAGATGATTGTGCCGTTGTTCTTGAATGAATCACTGTACATGTACCTTTACTTTCCCCTTTCTGTCACTGAGATTTCGCGGTATCACTCCGTTCTCCACTCATCCCACCTCTTCCCTTGATTGATCCGATAGACATGGGTACCTGCAGATCATCGAATAGAGGCAAAGAGACAAGGATACAAGATTGCAAAACTCATATTCAATTTTTACACATATTTATGAGATTAGATGCTTATAACCGCTACGAGGATTCACCCCAACCCGTAGTCCGTAAGGACTACTCATGCATAATATCAAAATCAAAGATAGAAATCATTGTGCAAAATACTTTGATTGAAACCACAATATTCTTACAATGATATATCTATTACAATAGTGATGGCTATGGCTATGGAGGAGATGGCAAATACTTGGATTGAAATCACAATATTCTTACAATGAGATCTTTGTTATAATAGTGATGGCTATGAGTCTATGACTATGGAAGAGATGGGATATGGAATGGATGAACTATGGTGGTGGATTTCCTTCGGTGTGGTGTAGATGGATCTGATGGATGGCGGCTCTATTTGGCGACGAATGGCTCTCTTTTTGGCGTCGGGTCCTTTACAGAACATATAGGGTTTGACCTCGGGATGGTTGCAGTGGCCAGTATGGGAGGACGGTACGGGCGGTACTTGCTTGTACCATTGTCCGCTAAACTCTCTGGAACCACCTTTCGACGCCTGGTCAACTTTGTTGTACTTGTGACGCGATTTTATTGAGTTATTGCGGGTCCATTTGCCATTATGACAAGATTTCCTGCACACCATCAAATATAGAAGAGATTGCACATCTTTGCAATAATTAGTCATGAATGACTTTTTAGTAATATTTTTGTAACACTCAAGGGAACTAATAGTACACACGAGTAGATGGCTACCCGTTCCTTCAACTCAATAGGTGAAATTGGGATTTATACCTCAAATTGTTCATAAGCCAGCGGAGGTGTTAGCATTCCAAGATTATGCACCAAAGTTTGTAGACAAGCTTTAAGCAATATCATACTTGATTCACAGCTTGGCATGCATCTCGATCACTTACCACTAGACTTGAGTTCAATCAAAAATTCCTATCAAGTCTATCACGATATCTATGGAGTTAATTACCTCCAAAGTTAAACCCTTAAGACAATCGGTCAACATACAAGTCATAATTTTAGACTTTTTCTTGTTTTACTTGTTTGGTAATATTATTTCCAAGGCAAAACTCAGTTAACTAAATAAACTAGAGGAAGAGATATCACAGTTAATTAAACACACAAATAAAAGCTCTACTCCAATTGTTTCAAATAACTCCAACTAATACCATATCTTAATAAGTCTACTAACTAGCAAAAACAATTTCAAACTTCTAAAGTGGAAGACACAAGACATACCTCTTATAGATGACTTCAAATTTCTATTCCTTATGATGTGTTCCTTCAAAACTCTTAGTAGACCGCTCTCATTAATAATATCAAAGCAAAGAGGCAATTGTAAATCCACCTTTTCAAGAACAAGGATAAAAGGAAAAATCTTTTTGTATTTTTTTGAATTTGGGGTTGAGAGGGAAAAAGAAATAGATTGGTGACAAAGTAAGGAACTAAAAAAAATAAAAAGGAAAATGAACTAAAATAGAAAGCAAATAAAAGCAAAGTGTTGGAACAAACCAACACGAGTGCTTCAAAGCTCTTTCAAAGAGATGGAGTACAAACTTATTCAACACAAATAAAAATGTTTGAGGAACACATCCCATGCTTAGGCTTTTGCTATCCCTCTTGTTGAGCTCATCGTGGCGGTGGAGGATAGTTCCCAAAGTTCCATTGGATGCTCCAATGAGTGAATAGGAAAGCGAGATCGTTGGTGGAGTCTTGAAGGCTGATGGCGAGGTTGCTCGATCATGTTCTCAATGCTTCGTTCGAGCGCGTACATGTCCTGATAGGTGGTGAAGTCATGGAGTGGTTGCTACTCTTGTTCAGGTCCTGCATGTTCTTCTTCAACTTCTTCTTCTTCTCTGGTTTCATTTTGTTGTTGTGGTAGATTTGCCTCAACCTGCGCGTCATAATGCAAACACCCATCCTCGATAGAGAATATTCCATTAGGATAATGGACATCGATCAAGTGATCAGCTCCCAGTATGGTGAAGTAATATTTAACATTTATCGTTCTAACCATACCATATGCTTTTAGAGTAGTAAAACCAAGGCGGCAAGGGCCTTCCAATGCTCGTAAATTACTCACATTGATGTTAAGTTGTCGTGCTAGGACGGTGATGACTCCCCCTCCGCATATGGGCCCCTGAGCTTTAAGTGCTTGGTTCAGGTAGATGATGAGAAGGGCACCCAAATTTGGACGGATGTTGCTATTTGGGAACGCGGCCTTTACGATGATCATCATGTCCTCTTCATTGATTCTTGTGAAATCACCATGTGCATGCAAGGTGTTAGCAATAACATTGTACAAATAGCGAATAGCAGGTCACTCAATATTATTCCCCTGAGGGAGTGTGTTAGATACTTTCATCCTACTAAATTAATTCAGAGGAGACGGATTTAAAGTAAAGCAAGTGAAACGGTTGGCGGAGGTGCTGTTGTCAAAGCCAAAGTAGTGGCACCACTCATCTAGGGTTATTTCATACTCACGGTTCATCAAACAGAAGGATATCCGATCGACACCGGGTTTATTTTCCTCCGGGGTGTGCTACTTTCCCACAATATGCTTCAAGGTGCTAAGGAATTCGAGTGTCAAGCGGTGATAGGTAGCGGCCTCCTGAAAAACAAAGTGAAGAAAACAAACATTGTTGCAAAGAGTATTGAAATCATGGCGTAATACTAGTTGGTTCAGAATATGGGGGCATGCCCATTTTATCAACTTGATCTCGCGGCTCTTGAGGCGATTGCAACGATTTAGTTGGCGTTGATCATCAAACTCGATGCCAAATGCGGCATGGGTGTTCTCAACCGGTGGTGCAGCTCGTGGAGCCACGGCACGTGTGCGGCTCCTCGTGTTCATCTAAAAAGTAATCAATAGTTATGTATCTTTAAACACAAATTAAAACTTCAACAGAATAAAAATTATGATCTGGTAGAAATAGACATATGAACATCCTCTACACATTTTATAAAAGAATCTCCTCAAATTTCAAAATCTAACATGCTAACTAGGGTAATGAAGTTGATAATAAGACCTAAGTCTAGATTGATAATGGCAAAAGCTAGAATATGGATTTGCTGGAAATAAGTTGGGGATCGGAGGAGAAACGTTTCATGGTTCGATGAAGAGCAAGGAATCGAATAAAAAACAAACCGATTTACAGATCCAATGGAGTTGGTTTAGAGTTTGGAGGAGAAAGAGAGAGAATATGAAAATATGGGCTTAGGTTTTCCTCTTCCCGTGCTTAAGTTGCATCCCAAGCTCGGTGACGAGGGATCACCTCGTCAATGCCTACGTATTGTAGACTTGGGTTTCGGGAGAGAGCGACGATGGAGATTCTGGGACGAGATTAGGCACACGACATACCCAGCTTCGGGTCCCCTCGGTGGAGGATCCCTACGTGTTGCTAGCAATCCACTATATGAACACAAGTATCTTTACAGGGTGCCGCCATTGGCGTAGCTATGTTGTCTATCTCTATGTCTATATCTTGGCCTCCTTATTTCGGGTGTCCTGGCTAGCTTTATATAAGCAACCAGCCTAGGGTTTTACAAGAGTCCTCGTCGACTACTTCTTCGGGTTGCCTTGTTGGGACTTCTCCATATTGGGCCAAGCCGAGCTAGGTATACTAATAATGGGTACCCGAAGGGTATACCCATGTCACTCGGTACGGGCGGACGGTACGACACAACCCGCCCGTACTGGTTGTCGCTGCCTCAGATTGAGTCGGTACACTCGGTACGGTCGCGCGGCACGGTCGTACCCCCTCTGTACAGGTGGTCGCTAAAGTTACTGGATCCTTACCGAAAATTTGATGTTTTGTCGACGGAGTGGTACAGGCGGCCGGTACGGGTGAATACCCCCATACCGATGGTCGCTGAAGTTACAGATGGTTTTGACAAAAATTTGCTGGTCACAATTATTACTGGAACCTACGAAACTTGAAAACTTGAAGTGGTACGGGCACGTGGTACGGTCTGACGCCACCGTACCAATGGTCACCATTCTTATTGGAACCTACGAAACATTCAATTTCTTTGCATTCCTTCACATGCCTTTGCACATCAACATACCCTTGAAAATGACTAAGGAAAAAACAGCAGTTCGTAAAACTTTAGGAATGCTCAAGTGTTAGTATATAAAATCAAGAGGCATGAGAGTTTATTTATTCTCCTTTTTTCCAAAGGATCTCATGAACACTCTTTATGAGAAATAAAAAGCAAACAAACAAAAATAAAACTGAAAAAAGAACTAGTAAATAAAATTTATGAAACATGGGCTGCCTCCCATGAAGCGCTTCTAGTTAAGGTCAATTATCTTGACCCAAATGGTGATCATCTTGAATTTGGAAGTGGAAGACCCACTCCAAAGTAATTTTCTTTTAGGAAAATGCTTGCTTTCCTTCGGAGGCTGCGCGCGGTCGTGGCCTCCGGCTCCTGCTTGCGACACGCGTCCCGTGTGGGGACCCAGCGACGGATGGCCCGCATCACGCTTAGCCTTATCACTTCACCTTCCTCTCCGCTCGTTCTTTTCTTTTTTCCTTCTCATCTCTCCAGTAGCACTTGACGTAGATGCAGGCTGCCACCCCGACCACCGCGCCGCTGTCTGGAGGACCTCCCGCATCCGCCTACGGATAGCTCCGTTGGCGCGCCTGCCATGTCTATCTCCCGAGCCGACCCGCCCGCCTCGCCATGCTCCTTCGCCGACATCGTGCTTCGCCCCGCCTCACCGTGCCGCCGGTGGGAGTCGAGTGCGGCGAGGTTGCCGAACTCGCTGGTGTGTTGATCTCGCTGACTCGCTTCCTACTGGCCGCACTCCAGACGCCCCCTCACAGCTGGAGTTAGTTTGCCAGTGCCGGGGGCTGGATTTGGGGGGACATCAGTCTGGATAGTACTCCTAGCAGTGGGCGGCCCGCCGTCGCGCAGAGATGGAGGCCGCGGCGGAGTCCGATGCCCTTGTTCCCCCGGCGCTCGCCATCGCCGGAGATGGAGGCCGCGACGGAGCCCGAATCCATTGTCCCCGCTCGCCGTCGCCGGAGATGGAGGCTGCGGCGGAAGCCCATAACCCAAGCTCACTCGGCGCCGGCAACCTGGTCAGGTGGAGCACGCGGGGATGGCTCCCGGACGAGCTGATACTAGGGTGCAAGGGGCTGTGCCGCCAGGCGTGGCGGTGGAGCTTTGGCAGCAGGCCAACGATGCTGCAACATGCTGGTGTCCGGCGGTGCTATGAGTTGAGTCCGCGGTGCTACCGCAACAGTCTGATGGTGTTCCGGCAGCCGGCAATCCTCTGTCGCCAGAGCTGCAAAGGACGGCCGATGGTGCTACATTAGTTGGTCGACCGTGCTACAACCATGGCCGGAGCAGCTTTGACCTCCGACGGTGGATGCTGCGACCGGTGGTGCTGCAAACCGGCGCAACCGGCGGCGGCGGTGCAGCAAGGCGGATGCTGCGACCAGCAGTGGCGGTGCTGCAAGGCAGCACAACCGGCGGCGGTGGTGCAGCAACGCAATGCGATCGGCGGCGGCCTTGCTGCAAGGCGGATGCTACGACCATCAGCGGTGGTGCTGCAAGGCTACGCGACCGGCAACGGCGGTGTTGTAAGGCGGCGCGACCGGTGGCGGCATTGCCAGAGGCAGGCGACGACGCTACTATCGGGTGGAGGAAGTGTTGCTATGGTTAGTGGCGGTGCTGCAAATGTTAACCAACAGTGCTACCACCAGTTAGTGGCGGAGCTGCAAGAAGGTGACGGTGCTACCATCTGGAGTTGAATGCTGCCGGTGGTGCGTCGGCGAGGAGTTTCACGATTCTACAATTGTATATTTTTTGTGATACAAATGTTATGATGTTTTGCTACTTTAGTATAAATTTTTTGCTACTAGGGTCTTCGGCAAGGTCTATCTCAGGCTGAGTTTTCTTTTTTATTTCTAGACGAACCTATTTTGCTTCAATGAAGCAAAAGCGGGAGGATTTTTTGCTGCGACACATAGTCGGGACAAGTCTCTGGCAACTCTATTCTGTTTTTAGGTCGAACCGTTTATTGTTTCAATGAAGCAAAAGCGGGAGATTTTTTGCTGCGACGAAGCATAGTCTGAACAAGTCTCTGGCAACTCTCTTTTTGCTTTTAGTCGAGCCGTTTTTTGCTTCAATGAAGCAAAAGCGGGAGGTATTTTGCTGCGACGAAGCAAAGTCTGAATTTCAGATGAAAATAGACACGTGTCACGCATGCAAGCAGGAGGCTGGAAAATTCTGAGCCTCCGGAGGATTTCTAGCGCTGTCCTTTCTTTTAAGGTGATGATCCCATTGTGATCGTTCCTGGCCTTCTTATTTCTAGGGAAGTGTACTACAAATGGTTCTTTAGATGGCAGCCCAATTCTCACATTCCCTTCATGCTAATTGATTAGATCTTTAATAGTTCTAAGAAATGTCCTTCCTATGATTACAGGAGTTGTAGGGTCTTCAGGCATGTCCACAATAACAAGATCAATAGGAGTGGGACATCCTTTAATCTCTATTACAATATTATCTTTAATTCATATAGCTTGTGTATAAGTTGAATCAGCTAAGTGAAGTCTTAGCTCAGTTGTTTTAAATGACCCCAATTTTAACTTTTCAAATAAGATCTTTGGAATAGTTGAGACGCTTGCACCAAGATCACAAAGTGCAGCAACCTCATTTACTCCAATATGAATTTTAATAGTGGGTTCAAATATATCATAAAGCTTAGCTGGGAGTTTTTTAGTTAGCTTCTTATTCTTTTGTTCTAACTCATGAACTTTGCATGCTACTTCATGAATAAATTGTCAGTTGATAGTACTATTACCTTGATCAATTCTGGGATTCTTTACGGTGATCATCTTCACGAGATCTTCCATGGTATAGTCCAGTGATGGAGCATTGCTATAGTCTAGTTCTTAAGGCGCTCTGTCTTCTTCCTTGATCCTCATTATCTTGAGATCTTCAACGGGGTTTGGATCGGGATTCTGTGCAAATCTTGCAAGTATTATAGTTTGGCTTTTAGCTATCTTGCCCAATTGTGCCTCAACGGTCTTTGTCCTTTCCTGTAGAACTTGAGCATCATTCTTGAGAGAAATTTTTTGATTAGATAAATTCCCTAACATGGTGCTATGATTCTCAGTAAGTTTCCTAAGGGTATGATAACCCTCAAGTGCAGGGGATAACCGCAGTACAATTCGATAAGTATTTGAGTCTCGAACCCACGAGGAGCTGAAGGTAAACTATATATTCTCTACAGCCCTATAACCCACTTATATGGCCTTCTAGGCAAAGCTAGGAGATATGGTGTGTGTAGAGGTTTTTACTAGAAACTATAAGTGCTGAAACTAAACTGCAAAAAGTAAAATGCAAGACAGTAAAGTGCAAAAAATGCAATGAGACGAAGGGAAGTGAAGTGGAGTAACTCAAGGGAGCAAGTGTTCAGGCAAATTGCTATTTCATTTGTGTGGTTGACACAATTAGTGAAGTTCATTATAGTATTTTTAGTGTTTCTTCTAGAGAGAAGCCATGGATAGGTGTAACCATTGATATGAGCAAATACACCCCTAGTGATTGAGCCTAAGGCCATCGGAATGTGAGAACAAAGGAATTATTAAGACATGCATCTAAGAATGTCCAACCACCACTGTAAGTTTAAAGGTCCCCATAATTTGACCCCCCGCTAACATGCATCCAAGAATCGGGACGAGGTTTCTGTCGCTCCCTCTATCCCTCATCCTATCAACATGTAAATGTAACAGTGATAAACCTAAGCATCCCCTTGACATATGAGTGCACTCATATATCAATGCAAAATATCATCATAGAAGATAACAAATACTTGTATGCAACCAATAACAAACTATATAATAATTGCCATGAATAATTCACTACTCAAACATCAACATAGAGATGCAATAGATCATGGGAAAACAATATATTGCATCATACATCATGTTTGCTAAGAGATTACAGAGGGGGATGATGAAGAGTTTCTGTAGATGTTGATGAAGATGATGAATATGGGGTTGATGCCCTCACCGGAGGGGGGTGGAGTCCACTGGAGGCAATTCCGGCAGCATTTCCCCCCTCTGATCTCCACCGGCGGTGGCCTGCTGACCCTTTGTTTCTCTGTGTTTGATCTATGCCGCCGTAGCTTCGACGAAACACACGTGGTCATATATATAGTAGTTTTTAGGGCAAAACAAGACGGTTCACGAAAAGATGTGGCAAAACGGACGCTCGAGGCCCGAAATAGGCCAGGTGGTGCACCCATAGGAGGAGGCGCGCCACCCCCTCTCTCTTTCCCAGGATGTTAACCTCCTGGTGGCCCACTTTAGCTCATTTTCTTTGTCTCTAAAATTCCAAAGTGTGGCCCCTGACCTTGTCCTTTTTGGAGTCCCGTAGCTCTTCTAATGTCAAAAACACTAAAAAGTGGTGTTTTCTGCCATACAGAATTAGACCGGAGGAGGGGGGATTTTTTACAAAATCCCCTAAAACATGGGAATAACATTATATAATATGAAAATCTGTGGTAATATGTTGCAATAAAGTGCAAAGTTCATGTATGCATTTTACATGCATCAACATCCCCAAGCTTAACCTACGCTGGTCCTCGAGCATAAAGGTGATAAAACTAACATGGACTATGGAGTTTATTGCATCTCTTTTATGTAATCATGCAAAGTCTTACAAGGTTCAGTCAAGAAAGAACGACAATAAGCAATATGAAGTATAAAGTGATATCTCTTACATTCTACAAAGCATGCATAACAATAAATAGAATTGTAAGAAACATGAATGATAAGTATCTATGAATCCTAAAGCATGCTTAGGAGAATCCTATAGAATTGTTGGAAGACCCTTTGTCCTATCTTTTGATGAATATTTCTTTTGACTCTTGAACACAAGAAAGTAAGAAGGGAATGTATGTGCTAAACCTCCAACAAAATAAAAAGTAGAGAGCATAAAACATGGTTTTGAGCTATGCAATTCATGTCAACAATAATAATAAGGATGGGTACCAAGTATCTCATGTATGAAGATATCTATGTGTCATGAGTTTGACCTCTTATGAGTAAGTGCTGCCTCATTCTCTTGAATGCTAAGGACTACACCTCTCGTTTCACAACTTCGGGTTACCAAGACCTTTCAACATACATGTTTCAACCAAGTATCGCAATCGGGTACCTTCATGCCACCTGTACAAATGACCAATGGAGATAGGTATCTCAATTATAGGCCATCCATACCGGGACAACATGAACAACAGACGTTGGGTATCCTTTTTAACTCTCTCTCTCTCACTTTTTTCTCATACTATTTTTTCTTTCTTTTTCTTTTTTCACAACTCGTTTTCTTTTGCTTTTTTCACTCTTCGTATTGAGGATGCTCGTTGCTGAAACTTTCACCATGATTAAGCATGGCTTCGGTTAGCGGCTCATTGCTCTTCTCTAACAATGTATGCCTACTTGCTTAAAATAACCTCCATTCGTTCCACAAGAGATAGCCATCAACAAAACAAAATAAATGATGATCAACGCAGGGTGCAATACCCTAAAAGTGCAATGTTGAAAGACTACCCCAGTAAACATGGTTACGGTTTATCTCATCACTCATAATCAGTGAAACTAACAACATGCATAGTGGTATTTCCTACCAAACCTTACTTTCTTATGAGCTTTAAATTACACAAAAAGGATATTTTGAAAAGGTTGGAGGAAAAATAAACACATTATACTTGGAATAGCAAGTGATATATATGTATGTATGATAGAAATTGGATTTGAGTTGAGCTTGAAAACAAGTCTATGCTTTAGTATCCATAGAGCATAAAACATGGTTTTGCTAGCAAGAGGTCTAAAAGCACGCAATAGTATCCATAGAGCTATTCATTCATTCTCAAATAATGATACTTAAAATTAAACATCTATGTATACTAGTGAGAAGCAGCACTCAATAAGGCACACAACAAATCATCACTCAATAGAGCATGTGAAACTAGTAGTACTATGCACAATATAAATTTCAGATTTTAATGCTTCCCTCTTCATCTTTTTATAACATGCGACTCACTTTCATGGAGGCATTCAAGAATATGATAATTTATTCCAGTAGCTCTTTAGTAATAATGAAAGGCATTTTTCATGATGGTAATATTTATTTCAAAGCAAAACTAGACACAAAACTAATAAAGGACGCTCCAAGTTTTTGCGAGAATTCTATGTTGCTCAAAAAACAAAGTTCAGCAGTGTGCAAACCTAGAGATTTAATATTAGTCCAGTGGGGTACCTTGGGCATCCCCAAGCTTATGGTCTTCACCATTCTTGTATTTCTCTTGGTGTGGTGTTCTTTCGTTCCCTGTGAAAAAACTTCAACACAAAACTTACTTCCCATTCTTTCCTATGGGGTGACATTAGAGGTACAAAGAAACCATTCTTGCTGCTATTCTACTCAAGAATAAAGTTGTATCATCCTGAAACAGAGATAACATAATGTTCTAATCATTCTAGTATATATCAAAAGTTCCAAGTAAAAATCATTTTGATACTCAAAAGAATGAATCTAACATAGTAAGGTAGAATTTGTCCAAACATTTTGCTGCCGCAAAACTGAATTTGTGGCATGACTTAGACACCTCAGAAAATTTAGCCAATTTTCGTGCATATAGAGGATGAAAAGTTACAGCTACTTTGAATTTATAAAGATTTTATGAGTTACCAAAAAATCACTAAAATCGTGCACTAAAAAGTGC
This sequence comes from Lolium multiflorum, assembly GCA_030979885.1. Lineage (NCBI taxonomy): Eukaryota > Viridiplantae > Streptophyta > Magnoliopsida > Poales > Poaceae > Lolium > Lolium multiflorum. The sequence continues at coordinate 98,070 of JAUUTY010000113.1, forward strand.
GGCGCAGAAAACAACAACTCTCACTTTTGTTTTGCAACTTTTAACAACCAAATGGGTAAAAACTTGGTACTTTATTTAAAAACCACAGTGTAAACAAAAATAAAACTAACATGCTACAACAAGCATGCATAGTAAAATCCAAAAACAAACAAACATAAATAAAAAACATGGTCCCCGCAAACATTCAACGGGATCATGAAGATAAAACTAGAACATGAGTTTGAAATGATTTACTTGAGATATTTGAAAGAGGGGGATGGGTGGGCATCCCTGAGCTTATGATATTGATACTTCTAGTCCTCTACTTCTTCCTCATCATATCATGTTACTCGTCCAAACAAAAAAAAAATTCATCTCCATGATACTCCAATATCTACAAAATTATTAGTTCTCCAAACAAATGATATGATGATTTCTACCATGATGGGAACTATAGGAGTCATTGGAAAACCATTTTATTCAATAATATAACAAATACAAAGAAAGGAAACACTCTTTTTATTTTGTTTTACTGTAGGAAGAGTTTTAGTGATATAGATTTTCCAATGTTTCCATTGGCATGAACAACACATGCTCAAGGTCGCATTTACTCTTCCATACTTTATTTTATTATATGAAAACTCAAAAACTCACTAATACGTGAATAATTAAATCTATTTAACATGGATATAAAGGTGTGCTCAAATTAAAAGTTACTTGAAAGCATATGGAGCACACCACACGATTTGAAACCATTAACTTTTAAGTCTATCTCTCTTCCTATGCACTGACATTTTATATATGAATAAATAACAACAAATAAATTGTAGCCAATGCATATAATGACCAGTAGCTTTGCATTTTAAATAACATATAAATATAAATAGGTCTCTTATCTCTTCCTCTTTCATAAAATTTGCAAGCATCAAGAGTAAACCCAATAACATAGTTGTGAATAGGATCACCACATAAAGACAAATCATCTAATGAGCATATGGTATCATCTATTTATTTTCATCATCATGATCCTCCCATAAATTAGACAAACTTATTTCACATAGAGGATCATCATCAATATTATAAGAAGGGGTGTTTTGTGTGTTACCATTGTTGGGAGTTGGAGATGGGTAGCTACTCCATTCTTCCTCCTCTTGTTCTTCTTCATGCTCTCCTCTTTGTCTTCCTCTTAGCACTGCATGGACATCCCCAAGCTTATGATTTCAGCATATTCTTCTTGCAAAATATTAGTGCTCTCGGGCAGCGTTGACCCTCTTATTATAGTCAACAAAATATATATTATCAGAAAAGTCATCTATGCAATGTTTTAGGATAATAGTGACCTCAAATTGATAATCATGAGTCACACCAATAATTTCATATACCTCATCGAGGAAAGTTTTTAATTCATAGGCTACCATAAAGCTCGCAAAATGTTCTACTTCCTCCATCCCATGAGCATAACTATAAGTATTATAGGAGGCAATTGTATGTTGTTCATGGGATTTACATTGGAAATCAAAGTGTTCACCACAACAGAAGTTATGAGACCTTTCATAATTTGCAAGAAATTTAGTAGCGGCTTTATTTAGCAGTCTTTAGAAACTTTTAAGTCGTTTCCCTTCACACAGTTATCTATATCCGATAGAAATCTTGGGGCATTCAAGTACATAAACAAAGTGTCATTGAAATTCATACTTGTGCTCATAAAAGGAGTATTTTTGTTATTTTCCATTTTTTTAAATAAAGGTACTAAAAGTAAACTAGCAATGCAAACAAGAATAGAAGCTTAGCACTATGCTCCCCGGCCACGGTGCAGAAAAGAATCTTGATAACCTCCAAGTGCAGGGGATCACCGCAGTACAATTTGATAAGTATTTGAGTGTCGAACCCACGAGGAGCTGAAGGTAAACTATCTATTCTCTAAAGCCCTATAACCCACTTATATGGCCTTCTATGCAAAGCTAGGAGATATGGTGTGTGTGTGTGTGTGTGTGTGTGTGTGTGTGTGTGTGTGTGTGTGTGTGTGTGTGTGTGTGTGTGTCTCTGTGTGTGTCTCTGTGTGTGTAGCGGTTTTTACTAGAAACTATTAAGTGCTGAAATTAAAATGCAAAAAGTAAAATGAAAGACAAGTAAAGTGAAATATACTAAAATTCAATGAGACAAATGGAAGTGAAGTGGAGTAACTCAAGAGAGCAAGTGTTCAGGAAAATTGCTATTTCATTTGTGTGGTTGACACAATTGGTGAAGCTCATTATAGTATTTTTAGTGTTTCTTCTAGAGAGGAACCATAGATAGGTGTAGCCATTGATATGAGAAAATACACCCCTAGTGATTGATCCTAAGGCCATCGGAATGTGCGAACAAAGGAATTATTAAGACATGCATCTAAGAATGTACAACCACCGCTGTAAGTTTAAAGGTCCCCATAATTTGACCCCCCGCTAACATGCATCCAAGAATCAGGACAAGGTTTCTGTCGCCCCTGTTATCCCTCAACCTATCAACATGCAACAGTGATAACCTTTAGCATCCCCTTGACATATGTGTGCACTCATATATCAATACAAAAGATCATCATAGAAGATAACAAATAATTGTATGCAACCAACAACAAACTATATAATAATTGCCATTAACAATTCACTACTCAAACATCAACATAGAGATACAATAGATCAAGGGAAAAATATATTGCATCATACATCATGTTTGCCAAGAGATTGCAGAGGGGGATGATGAAGAGTTGATGTAGTTGTTGATCAAGATGATGAAGATGGGGTTGATGCCCTCACAGGAGGGGGATGGAGTCCACCGGAGATGATTCTGACATCGTTTCCTCCCTCCGATCTACGCCGGCGGCGGCCTGCCGCTTCTATGTTTCTGTTTTTTTTATTTACCCCACCGTAGCTTTTATGAAACCCCCGGGGTCATGTATATATTAGTTTTTAGGGGAAAATAGTCGGTTCACGAAAAGATGAGCGAAACGGACGCTCGAGGCCCGAAAGAGGCCAAGTGGAGCACCTAGAGGAGGAGGGCACGCCACCCCTCTCTTTCCCAGCTTGTTAACCTCCTGGTGTCCCACTTTAGCTCATTTTTTTGTCTCGAAAATTCCGAAGCACATGCCCTGACCTTTCCCTTTTTGGAATCCCGTAGCCCCTCTAATGTCAAAAACAGTAAAAAGTGGTGTTTTGTGTCAGACATTTTTAGAAACAGAGGAGGGGTGATTGTTTAGAAAATCCCCTAAAACATTATAAAACATGGGAATAACATTATATAAGATGCAAATATGTGGTAATATGTTGCAATAAAGTGCAAAGTTCGTGTATGCATTTTACATGCATCAGGGTATTATTTTGTTCGGCTTGAGCATGCATAAAATTTTGAAAGTATTTTCAATAGAGACATTACCATTGCTTGCTCCACTACCATTACTGTAGTTATTGTTTTCAACTCATGTAGAATTAGTATATTGCTTTTGAAAATTAGAGCCAAAGTTTTGACTCTTCCATGCAGGGTTATAAGGATTTCTTGCTATGAAGTCTACTTCCTCACCATTAGCATTGGTGATGGCATTAAATTGGGTATTTTCCTTACCCTTAAAAATATGTATAAGCTCATCTACCTTTGAAGTAAGCTCTTCATTATTACCTTTGTTGATTCAATTCACCTTTCTTGAAGAGGATCTTTCTACATGTCATTGGGCATGGTTGTTTTGCATATCATCAAGGAGTCTTCTAGCAACTTCAACTTGCTTGCTCATGAATGTTCCTCCGGCTGCAGTATCAAGCATAGACTTTGACATTGGGTTAAGGGCATTATAAAATAAATGGAGTATTAACTAATCATCCATTCCTTGACTTGGACAGTTCATGGTAGCTTCCTTCATCCTTTCCCATGCAAGAGCTAGTGGCTCGCGGTCTTCTTGTCTAAAACCTGTAATGTTAGAGCATAGTTGCACAGTCTTTGTTGGCGAGAAAAACTTATTCATAAATATATTAGTATTAGTGCATTCATCCCATGAAGTAATAGTGCCTTTAGGAAAATCTACCAACCAGTATTTTGCTTTTCCTCTTAATGAAAAAGGAAACAAGCGTAATTTCACTGCATCGGGGTTGACATCTTTAATGCGCATCATGTCACACATCTCAGTAAATGCATTCAAATGCATACATGAATCCTCAGCGGCTGAGCCTCCAAATTGATTCTGTTGAACCAAGCATAAAAGGTTAGGCTTAATTTCATAGTTCTCCGTTGCAACAGCGGGCTGAGTTATGGGTGCACGAATAAAATCATCATTGGGGATAGCATATTCCCCCAGCTTCTTTTGTGCCATGATTCTTATCTTTTTCGTATTTTTACTTATGATGATAAAAGAAACAAGTAAGTATTTTTTGGGTTTTCAAATAGATGACAAAAAGGTAAAATAATAGCAGTAAATACACTTAAAACGGAAATAAAACTAACTAACAAGGTCTCTAGTAACCTTACCGAAATAGCGAAATTGCTTCCCAGCAACGGCACCATAAAAAGGGTTGATACCTTTGATCCGGATTATGGATTGTAGTATGATAAGCTTTTCCCCTAGAAGACCTAGGTTTAATCGAACCTTAGGAAGCACTGCTAAAATGGTGTAAAGAAACGTCTACAAGACTTGCTAGTTGATTTTTTTACCGGATCTATCTAGTTTACTTTTAATTGGGTTTTGTTCAATGGATGGAAATAAGCCAGTGTTAAGTATTCTCCTATAGCTATGCATACATAAAGAAATGAAGTGCAAATAGGTAGTAAATAAAATAGAGATAAGAGATTTGTGAGCAGCACATCCATAAGTACTCTTGCCCCTAAAGTCAGAGGTGACAAGAGGCCTCTTGGTCCAACCATTATTCCCAAGCCGCGAGTAACAAGAATTATTAAGTAAATGAATACAGACCAAAGCATTAAGCTAGATGATTGTGCCGTTGATCCTGAATGAATCACTAAACATGTATAGTTACTTTTCCCTTTCTGTCACTGAGGTTTCGAGGTAGCACATCGATAGACATGGGTACCTGCAGATCATCGAATCGAGGCAAAGAGACAAGGATACATGATTGCAAAACTCTTATTCAATTCTTACACATATTTATGAGATCAGACGCATATAAGCACTGCGAGGATTCACCCCAACCCGTAGCCCGTGAGGACTACTCACACATAATATCAAGATCAAAGATAGAAATCATTGTGGCAAATACTTAGATTGAAAACACAATATTTTATTCCAATGATCGCCAATTCTCAAGGAGATCTTTATTACAATAGTGGTTACTATGGCTATGGAGGAGATGGGAGATGGAACAAATGAACTATGATGGTGGATCTCCTTTGGTGTGGTGCAGATGGATCTGATGGATGGAGGCTCAATTTGGCGACGAATGACTCTCCTTTTGGCGTAGGGTCCTTCACAGAACTTATAGGATTTGACCTCGGGAAGGCTGCGGTGGTCAGTACGAGCGGACGGTACGGGCAGAACTTGCCCGTACCGACGATGTCCGCTAAACTCTCTGGAACCGCCTTTTGACGCCTGGTCAACTTTGTTGTACTTGTGATGCGATTTTCTTCAGTTATTGCAGGTCCATTTTCCATTATGACGTGATTTCATGCATACCATTCAAATATAGAAGATATTACACATCTTTAAAATAATTAGTCATTAGTAGCACATGGAGAGGAAGACTTAGTCAATTTATTGACTTAGCTAAAGCTTTAAACACAAGAAAAAGTGGTGTATTTCACAGTCACCAAGGGACAACGGGGAAAAGAGGAGAGACCGAGAGATAACGTGAAGGCAAAGATCCAGGACAAGGAGAGAAATAGTTAGTCCGCTTTTTTTGAACGGGGAGTTAGTCCGCTTCGGACCAACACAATCTAGCTGAGTAGGAAGAGAGAAAGGGAGAGCAAAAGAAAGAGGAAGACTGGGAGGTGTAGGAGCTAAAGAAAGCGTCCTCCCGACACCTGAGTGTTCATCATCTTGTACACTATCCACCAGAGATAATCCACTAAAGAAGGACGTACGGTTGTTAGCTAGAGGGCGGCCTGAGCCTGGGGAAAAAATGCTCGTGAGTGCTTTGTGTATGCTTTTCCTCCGGCTTAGCATGATCCTAAGGCGGCGTTGAGACCGGAACGCCTTAGTGCCACCACGAGAAAGTCAACCTAGCAGTATTAAGTAAGAAAATGTATATGAAGCATCGTGCTAGTGCTGGGATGTTTGAGCATTCTTGTATGTACTTCATGTGGATCCTTGTTAGGACTTCTCTTCTTATCTTTAATGTTTTTTTTCCTTGTTAGGACTTCTCTTCTTACGCTATTTCGGCGCTATAGCGCGCTATTCACGTAATAGCACGCTATAGCATGCTAATAGCATATTTTTAGACCCACGCTATTTTGTTATAGCGCGCTATTTTTTTCCTTGGGAGTGATGAAATGAGTAATACCTAAATAAAAGAAATCTGACTAACGCCGAATTGCATTTTCAGCTAGCTGATGTTTAGACACTCCCTTAATTAACTGTTAGGTGCAAGCTTTGATTTTAGGTGCAAGTTTTAAGTAATTTTGGTCGTATTAGCGAGTATTTTTGTCACATGCTTCATGCAATAGATCTTTTCCCCCTTAGGCTTGCCATAGTGCATAATATCATATAGTAGTATCATGGGTAGTATTATAGATTAATATCATATTTTTATAAATTTATTGTTTTGTAAAATCTCAATGCAAATCTGTGTACAAGATCTATTTAGCATTAAATTTTTTCGTAACATGTCCTATGATACAGTATCTACCTATGTTACTAATCATATCCCTCCTCCTTAATTAGATGCCACATCAGCATTTTTGTGAGCCTATGGTGCATGATACAACCTAAGATACTACCACTATGGCCAGCCTTACATGCTTACCTTTGATACAATAAGAAATCATTTTTACTGGTTATATATTAATTAATTTAGTACAATGTGTCATAGGTTCGTTAGGACCACCCGCTAGCGACCGTGGCTGCTTTGCCTTCCGCGCGCTAGTAATGGCGGAAGGCGCGCCCTAGCTTTCTGCGCCGCGCTAATGGCGCGCCTTGCATTCCGCACACTTGCGCTGGCGGTGTTGTTGTGGGCTTCAGCGCTAGGGCATTGAAGGCGAGGCATCAGCCTAGACTTTTCCTTGCCCATGCCATTGCCATCGTCCTAGTCCTCCCCGGCCACCCACCTCTCCCGACCTACGACATGGGAGAAAGCTGGCCCATCCGTAAGACAAGGCACGACGACGAGGCCGGCTTCTCGTGTGGTGGCAAGAAGCTGTGGCAACGCCGCTACGTCTCGGTGGAGTTTGTGCGCCAGCTATGGGTGGAAAACCGGCCGGTGCCATGGTCGGATGCCAACCTACCCAGAGGAGGTTCTTGAGAGGGTCACTTTGTTTTGTGACAAATACGGTGTTGAAGTTTCCTTCGATCGATGGTACTGTGTCTTATGGAAAATCAACATGGCATGCTTGTTCCAAAAATGAAACAAATGATGACGACTTCATAAGAGAAATATATATTGGTGTCATCGATCAAATTAGTCAAAAGCATAATAATCAGTTTGATGAGGTTAATATAGAGGTACTGATTGTCAGCCTTGAGTCTGGTAGACTCATTTGCTTCTTTTGATGCACGGGAGGTACACGACTTAGCTGAGTTCTACCCTAAAGATATAGACCCTTTGTTTAAAATAAGTGACTTAATTTTTTCTACATAAGTATGTATCTACAACCTAAAAACACGTTTAGATACAACCATATCTCGGCAAAGTTGAGCCACTTATTTTTGGACGCAGGGACTATTAGAAAAAAACCAAGAAATGAAGCAACATTCATAATCTAGAGCTTTTGCATCTTAATTAAACCACTGCATATATTACTAGTCCAGGAAAAACTGCAGAAGGTGGCAGCACCTTGATCCACAACAAAATTTTAGAGTAGTCCATCATGGAAAATTAAGAAGTCATGCCTCACACAAGACCCTTCCCTTCAGTGTGATAAAAAATAAGTGCAGCGACATCATTCCGTGGCCCTGGCTGAATAATCATGCGCATGCTCACTCGAAAAGCAGTTGCCGTGCATACTAAAATGGGAACTGCATGCAAATGTGTAATAATCATGGAGTATTCGGTTAGAAGTCTAACTAACACATCTTGAAAATAGTAAGAAATAGAAAAATGTCAACACAAATGATTCGAAGTGGTGTTTGAGTATGTTTTTACTCCAGCAGCCGTCCTTCGTCGGCACCGTGGAGGCCAATATGACAGACCTGGCCAAGTTTCTTTTCAAGAGCTGGAGATCGAACGATGTTATATTGTGATCCAAATTCCAAGAAGAGGCTAACTTCTGACGAGCGGAGCGAGGCCCGTCGCCGGTAGGCTTGGGCCGAGCGAAGCGAGTCTAGTTAGCCCAGACAGGGCCCAGCAGGTGCACCTGGGGGTGCGGAGGGCGAGGCCCGCGGTACGGATCGTTGCCACCGTCTATATATTTTCCCTGTAAGCCGCCGCTAGGGTTTCGTCGCATCATTGTACACCCACGGCGTTTGTAAACACCACCGAAATAGTGAAGTTTTGCTGGCTGGCGCCCGTGGTTTTTCCCTTGTGTGTTTGAAGGGTTTTCCACGTTAAAATCTCGTGTCCCCTGCAGTGTTTTCCTTTTCGTTCTTCGTTTATTGTGCATCTCGATTGTAACAAAAGACATCCTAGACTCATCAGTGTAACGGTGGGTGGACGGTGGGTGGACGGTGGACAGGCTGCTGGTCGCTCCCCAGTGGCCTGTTGGCCATTGCTGATGGATGATGGAGTGCCTCTCATCAAGAATTTAAACATATTATCTAATCTCATGCTAGCAGTAATAGTAGATTCATGAATTCGTTTAAGTTATTGAGTAGATGTGAATGTAAGGTGTATTCTCGGTGTATTTTTCTAAATGCAAAATTGTTATTAGCATGCGTGAGTCCACAATATGTAATAAATCGTGCACCACGGAGCTCCTTCTCCAAGTTTTACTTTTTAAAAGGGCACCAACAAAAGTTTTCCTATTGAGCCAATTATTTGGTGATTACAGAAATTTATCCATGCAATTTAATTGTAATTGATTATACTGTAAACTCATAATTTTCTATATTATAACTTCAAATTGTCGATATTAATGATGTTAAGAAAGAAAATTGAAACGTAAATGGTGTGTTTTCCTTGTTCTTCTAGACGATTGTAACATCGTGGTCACAATATTTGTAACTGTATACAATCAAAGAGGGGTGAAAAATATATACTTTTTGTAAGGTAAGAACTATAGTACTCCCTCCATTCATAAAAGAACGTCGCAAATTTGTCAAAATTTAGATGTATCTATACACTATTTAGCGTATGAATACATTCAGATTTAGATAAACCTAATACTACTACAGTTTTATGGATGGAGAAAGTACTATATATTTTCAATATTACATGAATATTTATTTTAAATCCGTTGCAACGCACAGACACTTTGCTAGTATTACTAGTCAAAGAAAAACTGCAGAAGGTGGCAGCACCTTGATCCACAACAAAATTTTAGAGTAGTCCATCACAGAAAATTAAGAAGTCATGCCTCACACAAGACCCTTCCCTTCGGTGTGATAACAAATAAGTGCAGCGACATCATTCCGTGGCCCTGGATGAATTGTAGCATGCTCACTCGAAAAGCTGTTGTCGTGCATACTAAAATCGGAACTGCATGCAAATGTGTAATAATCATGGAGTAAGTCTAACTAACACATCTTCTTCTGTTCTTCTGTTCTGATAGATTTCATAAGGCAGCCATGTGTACACGGTTCGGGTGGTGCGCACAAGCAACCTTCCGTAGCCAGCTAACTTGTCGTCCATCTTTGTTTGTGGCTATAAGTATTTCATTCAAGTGGGAAGCATATTGGGGAATAACAGAATTCGGCAGCAATACCGGACTTGATAACCATGAACAGAAGTGGCATACTCTATCAATTGCACACGCTAGGCCTTGTCTTTAAATATGTGCGACCTGTGCGTTACCCAATGATCACATCGACTAGTGCAGGCTAATTAAGCATGGAGGCCTCAATTCCGGTGATCGACCTGTTGTCGCCAGGTTCCGCGGGTGCCATCGCCGACGCTTGCGGCAGCCACGGCTTCTTCAAGGCCGTGAACCACGGCATGGACGTGGGCATCGTGGAGACGCTCGAGGCCGAGGCGAGGTCCTTTTTCGCGCTGCCCGAGGGTGACAAGTTGAGCAGCTCTGCCGACCTCAGCAAGCCGCTCGGCTATGGCTGCCGCAGCATCGGCACCAACGGCGACGTGGGCTCGGTGGAGTACCTGCTCGTGTCCACCGTTAATTCCAACTCAACTATGCCCATCGCACTTTGGTATGTTACATACATAATTAATCTCCACCTGCTCTCTGTTTAATCTAAGGAAATAGTATATGTTACTCGCTATGATCCATATTATTTGCTATTAAAATAGATGTATCTATAATTAAAACGTATCTAGGTACATCTGCATTAGTGTTAAGTAATATGAATTGGAGGGAACTCACGTGTTAATTATCAACGAGTGCAGCAACGCGTTGGATGAGTACATGAGGATAGTGCAGGAGGTGGCGGGGAGGGTGCTTGTGCTGATGGCGGAAGGGCTGGGGATGAAGGACACGGATGTGTTCAGGGGCATGGTGCAGAGGAACGACAGCGACGAGTTGCTACGTGTAAACCACTACCCACACTCGCTGCGGCTGGAAGCGCCGGGCTCCACAGGGTTCGGCGAGCACACGGACCCTCAGCTCATGTCGCTGCTGCGCTCCAACTCCGTCTCGGGGCTGCAGATCGCGCTGCTCGACGGCACCTGGCTCCCCGTCGCGCCCGACGCCGAGTCCATTTTCATCAACGTCGGAGACGTCATGCAGGTCCTCACCAACGGTAGGTACAGGAGCGTGAGGCACAGGGTGGTGGCACAGGCCGGGGAAGGCGTCCTGTCAAGGCTCTCCATGGTGTACTTTGGCGGCCCTGCGCCGACGGAGTGGATCGTGCCCATGCCTAACCTGTTGCAGCCGCAGGACACCATCTTTTACAAGGGATTTTGGTGGGGCGATTACAAGACGGCCGCGGGCAGGACCAAGCTTGCCGCCTGCAGACTAGAACCCTTCCTGCTCCACCAGCTCGCCGCCCGAGAAACACCCCAGTCCGCAACCGTCTTGCTACTGAATACTACTACTACTCCGGAGTAGAGGTATCGATTAGGCCTCTATGTAATATCTATTGTTCCCTCCATCTCGTCAAATTTGTCTAAAATTTGAATGTATCTACTTACGAGATGGTGCCTACGTACATTCAAATTTTAATATTTATTTATCGGGTGAAAATTCGTAGCGTGTGGCGGAGGGAGAGTGGCGTGCGTGTGTTCACAGCACCTTGGTGCTGTCTGTAATTGGTTTGCTCTTTCTTCTATAAAGATAAGGCACGTTTTCCGCGTGATCTCGAAAAAAAAATCGTAGCATTCCTATTTGCTACCATATAAGTACGCGTGATGACCGGAAATGGCTAACGGAACCCAGGTACGGCGACGATGTAAACGGAGCCAATGAGAGAGCACCACGTTCTATACAACATACGTTTGTATTTGTGGCAGGTATATGATGTGTATTTCTCTTACGCTTCACATTACACTAATTTGTATTAAATCCTCTGCCCCCCATCGCTCCTTCCCCCACCTCTCCCGCTCTCGCCATACTCCACCACCGTTCCGCCGGCACCTCCCCTTCCTTCTCCTCTTCTGCTCGGCCTGCAGCGATGGAGATGCAAACGGTGAAGGCGCGGGACACCTCCTGCAGAATGAACGCGGCGGCGGCCTCAGCCTAGCCCTGCCCACGCAGCGCCCACAGCGCCTCCAGCGTGCGTGCGGTCCTCCTTCAGATGCTCCTGGCGCCGGTGGTGTTCATCAGGGGCAAGCTGGTGGGCGGGCTCGAGCGGCTCATGGTGAAGCACATCGCCGGCGAGCTCGTGCCTGTCCTGAAGCAGGCCGGAGCCCTGTGACTTTCATTCGTCCTCACGATCTGCTGTTAATCACCTAATTCCGCCCTAGTTATAGTAAGTTTCGAATATATATCCGTGCAGCACATGGCAACTCTACCATTTGTTCTCCTATTTATTCTCGATGTGGTCGGCATGCCATCTGAATCCTCAAAGTATAGTAGGCAGACAAATCAAGCTCCTGCCCCTCCAATCCCTTTTATTTCTCATGATGTTTGCGTGTAATGTTCTCATACTCTGAAAAATCAATGGATCCTATTTGTGAGGAAGCAGCGCATATATTCACTAATCTGTAGATTAGGAACAGTCAAGCTGGAGAAGTACTATCACATCACATTGATTAGTTGCATTTGGTAGGTCCGTTTTATGTGGTACTGGCTGGTAAGTGTCAAGTCGCCCGGAATCGTGTAGTCCATGAATGCCTTGAGTACTCCAGTTTTGGGGGAAATGTCGTGCTCGCCCTTGACGTCCGCGGCCACGATCTCGCCAGGCAGCAGCGCATCCGCCGGGATCTTCGCCATATCGGAGCGTACCTCGACGAAGAAGCTGGCGACGCCCGACGATCCGCACCTCGTTGAATAAGCCTCGCGACCACCGGATCTGGCGCATCCGGCCTCGCAGCCACAGGCCACGCCGACGCCGGATTCGACAATTCGTCGCCGGCTTGGACCAAAAAGCTGACTCTTTTTGGTCAAAGGGACTCGCGCCGAGCAGATGGAAAATAGAGGGGAGCGCTCTGATGCTATGGAAGGCGGCGACGCGAGGCTAGGGAAGGTGGCGCGGCGAGGCGAGGGGGGGCAACAGCGAGGTGAGAGAGGCGGCGACGCGAGCTTGACGGCGACGCGAGACGAGAGGAGAAAGGAGAAAGGAGCAGAGAGCGATGTGAGCATGTGCTGCCATCCGGAGTGCGGATGCTGCCGTCCGGAGTGCGGATTAACAAACAAAAGGGCTTGAGGGTTTTTTCGCAAAACTGCCATCCAGACACTTTTTTCGGGCCGGAGGGAATACAATATTTTTTGCTGTCAACACAGAATAGTCCTCGAATGTCTACATAGTGAAACCATAAGGTATAGCTTAGTGCAAAGTTTCCAACATTATGATGGTGGCATGAGGGATCAATAAAATTCAAGCATGAAACAATCATCAATGTAAAACGACAGGAATCTCTACGTATGCCGACGGCCTTCGGCCCTCGGCGTACCAGCGCCTAGCCCTCGGCGTACGGTACGCCGACGGGGACCCTCGGCGTAGCTCCTCGGGGAAGATTGGCCTCGGCAGAAGCCACGTGGCCCTCGGCGTATCGGCGACCGTCGGCGTAGAAAGAGAGGGCCGAGGGCCAGGCCACCCGTCGGCGTACTAGCGCTCGGCGTAGCACGCTAACGGGCGCCGTCGAGCTGACGGCCGTTACGGCTACGCCGAGGGGGCAGCCGTCGGCGTACCGAGCCACGCGTCGCATCCTGGCGGGCTGTGCTGCACGCTACGCCGAGGGGGCAGCCGTCGGCGTACCCTGCCACGCGGCGCATCCTGGCGGGCTGTGCTGCACGCTACGCCGAGGGGGCAGCCGTCGGCGTACCCTGCCACGCGGCGCGTCCTGGCGGGCCGTGGCGCATCCTACGCCGAGCGGGTGCCCGTCGGCGTACGCCGCCACGCGTCGCGCCCCTGTTCATCTCGACGCTACCCCGAGGGGGAACCCGTCGGCGTAGCACCTGCCATATGGTTCATGTCGACACTACCCCGAGGGGGAACCCGTCGGCGTAGAGCTGACCATTTTTTCTTTTTTTTGCTGGTTTGGTTGTTTCCCAGGATTAGCAGCACATTAAATCACAAATTAATTCACACGAAATAGAGTAAGTGCAAATAGACATAACACGAAGTTCAAGTCTCATAACATAGTTGCGGACACATAGTCGTAGTCTCATAACATAGGTACAAGTGTCATAGTGTCATAGTGCGGATACATAAGTAGCTACTATGGGACAACTAGAGGAGCTCGTCGCCGCTAAACACCGGCCCGGGCCGATTCCTTCCAGTAGAAGCTGCGGAAGAACCACCGGGAGAAGGACCGGGAGAAGTACCGGGAGAAGTACCGGGAGAAGTACCGGGAGTAGCACCGGGAGAAGGACCACCATGATGAACCGGTGTGATCTCCCTCCCACCACCCTGGTTTCCGGAACATCCCGTTCCCTACACACATGTTCCCGAGATGTTAGCAATTTGCGAGGCAAAGGAAAGCCGTAGTATTCGGTTTGGCGAAGAACTTACCGCTGTTCTCCCATAGTACTCCGCAGCGAAATTTTCCTTCGATGGCATGTTTGGCGCCGGCCCCGGAAAGGGAGGCATCGGCCCTAAATCCACTGTCTGTCCAGTTTGATTGGCCACCATCGACGCCTGCAAGATAGTTTACATGTCAGTCTTTGCAGAAATGAAGCATCAAACTAGGGGAAAGTGGGACTTGTCATCATTTGCGAAAACAAAGGTTGGAACTTACATGTATATATGCCATGTACTCCATGAACTGCTGCTGCTGGTTGAAGGCCACCTGATATTCTTGATGAGCGGCCACGTAGGCCGCCTCGAAGTCAGGCTACAATTTCACAAATTCATGACTCGTTAGCACTTAGCAATGTATGAACGAAAGTAGGAAAGAGGATGGAAATGAGAGAAACTTACGTCGTATGCGGGTTGCCGAGCCCGGCGACGAGGCGGGAGAGGGGGGCTGTCCTTGGTGAGGCCCGCCTTGAGACACGTGAAGGTCGTGGTGAGCTTATGCTTCACGGCCTTGTTCATCATGGCGAGACGGCCATGCGGCAACCCTCCGGACGACAGGACCAACGACTCCTCGTCGACCTCCGTGCTCATGGGGTCATCCACCTCCGGGTGACGATGCCTCACCATCGCGCAGTAGTTCTCGGCGTCCTCGGCGTAGGTGCCGAAGTACTCAGGGAGCGAGGGCTGAGGCTGCGAGAGATCGGGCTTCTTAAGCCGCATCTTGTTGTATATCTCGAGGTCAGACATCTCCTCCTCGGGTCCTAACGCGGCCCTCTGCATCGCGAAAGGAAATGTTGTGAGTACCAACTTTGAACCTGACGGAAAATAAAATGTATACATACCGTCTTCCCCTTGTAGCGCTCGTAGCTGAGGTTTCCCCCACAGTGTGTGCCACCGTCGCCTCGGTTCTCCGCGTTCCGCCTCGCCACGACTGCAAAGTCCTCGTCCATCTTGAGCCACCTCGTCCTAATCATCTCCTCCCATGCCTCGGCATGCGGCTGGGCCCAATCGGGGATAACCTGAAAATGCAATACTCAACTCAATCTAATGCAATTGCAACTTAGTAGCAATGTAGAATCTCATTGACATTTTACTCACCGACATGTAGTCCTCCACCGTCATCTCGTACTCGGCCTTAGCATTCTTACCGACAATGTCCGGCTTCTGGACCCTCTCGCCTCTCTGTGCCCAGAAGTGACCCGCGGACGTGATCCTTTGGTTGTACCACACCTGCGGTGTCAACCTCTCACAAGTCGCCCGCAAAGTCCTGTTCGCGGCCGTCTCCTCAACCTCGGGCGCCACACGATAAAAACACTTCAATCATGCAAAAAAAAACAATTGTGAGAGTCATGAGTTAGAACATTGGGGTCATCAAATATGAACGAAGCTCGAGAAAATATGTCTTACCCAAAACTTTCTCATCACGGCCTCAGCAGCCGTCGGGAAGCCTACGACAGGGGCACTCTCGTAGTCCGTCCAAGTAGTGGCTAGCTTCTTCTCGCCAGCTGGGACAGTGCCGAGGGGATAGTACTTGCCCGGCCAGAACTTCCTAAGCAAAGCTCCAATCATGCTGCTAGGCAGGCGCCCCTTGACCCCCGGAGGAAATGTCCAATTGCTGCACATGAAAATCAAACATTAGCACATGACAACCAAACATTAGTACATGAAAATCGAAATTGCCAAATTAGTACACTTACTCAGGGCCAGCAGGAATAATAAGGGTCTTCGCCTCATGGGTCTTAGGCTCCTTCCTCTCGTCGGGGACTCTCGCTTCCCCACGAATCTTCGGCCGCCCATCCTCCTCCGGAGTCTCAAACCCGCGGCTAGAGTCCTCCTCGGCTCTAGACTCCGTCTCCGCCTCCTCTGTAGATGGCCCCTCCAAAAAGAACCCGGAAGCAACGTCGCCTGAAGCCGAGGGTGGTGGCTCAAAGTCCGTCCTCCCCAGCCACCTCCACCTCCACCTCCACTCCCCTCCACCTCCAGCTCCTCCCAAGCCACCTCCACCTCCAGCTCGACCTCCAGCTCCACCACCTCGTCCCCGTCCTCGTCCTCGTCCTCCTCCTCCTCCCGCGCCGTCCTCGTAACGCGGATTGCGACGCGGTTCCCTCCCACTCCTTCTAACATTGTTCTTGCGCTGTTGCATCTTCTTAAGCAAGCTCGACGAGTCCTCCTTGCCGCCGCTCATATTGTTCAATCACCTGCATTGAGAAAGAGAAAACAATTAAGAAGCATGTTGAAAAATATATAAATAGTAAGCATAAAGACACTAAACAATTAAGAAGCATGTTGAAAAATATATAAATAGTAAGCATAAAGACACTATGCAATTAAGAAGCATGTTGAAAAATATATAAATACTAAGCATAAATACACTATGCAATTAAGAAGCATGTTGAAAAATATATAAATACTAAGCATAAAGACACTAAACAATTAAGAAGCATGTTGAAAAATATATAAGAAGCATAAACACATAAAATACCCTCACCAGCCGTCATCAATCTCATCGTCAATCTCATTTTGTTTCTCCTTGTCACTATCACTATCACTATCTTTTGAGTAGTAAGTTGGATCTTGATAGACGGGTGGAGGCTCATCATCGCTATCATCTTCCACTTGTAACTTCTCGAGCATATCTATGTCCTTTAGATCCACCACTGACTCACCACGAGTTTCTGCATCGTTCCTGAGGTCCTCTTCAAGAACACATTCTAACTCAAAGTGCCCGAAGTCCTCTTCCTCTTGATAGAAAATTCCCTCGTATGTTACAGGGTCAATGTTGTTGTAATCGTCCTCGGAGGGAATCGGTAGGTTACCATGTGGCGATACCCGGAACACGACTTCCCAGCCGTTGAGTGCCTCTTTCTGGCATGGGTACGGAAAATAATAAACTTGCTTGGCTTGGTGAGCAACAATATAGACATCGGCTCCGGTATAGGTGGTGGAAGGCTTAACTTCAACTAACCCAATGGACTTGGTAATTCTCTGTCCACCTCTTGGGTCGAACCAATGACACTTGAACACAACGAGATTGAGTTGTTTGTTTGTACGATTGAAGGTCAGCTCGTATACATTCTCTAACCTCCCGTAGTAATCAAAGGTATCGGATCCTCTAGTGAAGACACCAGTATTTATCGTTTTTGGATTCGCCCGGCCCTTCTGGTGTGTCTTTGTATGGAAGCGAAACCCATTCACGTCATACTTTTCATACTTCATGACGTCACGGTTACAACCTTGGGATACACATCTCAACTCATCTGTCATCTCAACGTTTGCATCAGCTCCCTACAAGCACGGTTGAAATTTGTTGTGTGCATTAGTTACGTGGAATAACAGGGACAAGTCACATATTGGTAGGTAAGAGGGACAGCTTAGACATTACTTTTTTCATGAACCAAGACACAAAGTTTATTTTTACTCCGGGAGCACCCTCTTTTAGTAGAGTGTCCAACTCCGCGCCCGTGGGATCGCGCGGTAGCCACCACTGTTCATCCGTGAATTCGCTGAAAGGATACAATAAGCATTAGACCGAGACCATGTAGGTGATCGAAACTACATAAAAAGTAATTTGTACACCATGTTACCTAATGAAATCGTGACCGCCATCATCGTCGTCCCCCCCCCCACCACCACTTCCTTCATGTTCATAAGCACATAGAGCATTATGCAATCCTTCTCTTCCCTCTATATTTTTGTCCTTTACCAGTGATGGCGTGTAACTCACACGTTCGTTGGGAACCCCAAGAGGAAGGTATGATGCGCACAGCAGCAAGTTTTCCCTCAGAAAGAAACCAAGGTTTATCGAACCAGGAGTAGCCAAGAAGCACGTTGAAGGTTGATGGTGGCGAAATGTGATGCGGCGCAACACCAGGATTCCGCCAACGTGGAACCTGCACAACACAACCAAAGTACTTTGCCCCAACGAAACAGTGAGGTTGTCAATCTCACCGGCTTGCTGTAACAAAGGATTAACCGTATTGTGTGGAAGATGATTGTTTGCGAAGAAAACAGTAAAGAACACTTGCAGTAGATTGTGTGCGATGTAAAGAATAGGACCGGGGTCCACAGTTCACTAGAGGTGTCTCTCCCATAAGATAAAAGCATGTTGGGTGAACAAATTACAGGCAATTGACAAATAGAAAAGGGCATAACAATGCATATACATGATATGATAAATATAGTGAGATTTAATTGGGCATTACGATAAAGTACATAGACCGCCATCCAGCATGCATCTATGCCTAAAAAGTACACCTTCAGGTTATCATCCGAACCCCTTCCAGTATTAAGTTGCAAGCAACAGACAATTGCATTAAGTATGGTGCGTAATGTAATCAACAACTACATCCTTAGACATAGCATCAATGTTTTATCCCTAGTGGCAACAGCACATCCACAACCTTAGAACTTTCTGTCACTGTCCCAGATTTAATGGAGGCATGAACCCACTATCGAGCATAAATACTCCCTCTTGGAGTTAAGAGCAAAAACTTGGCCAGAGCCTCTACTAATAACGGAGAGCATGCAAGATCATAAACAACACATAAGCAATAGATTGATAATCACCATAACATAGTATTCTCTATCCATCGGATCCCCACAAACACAACATATAGTATTAGATAGATGATCTTGATCATGTTAGGCAGCTCACAAGATCCAACAATGAAGCACATGAGGAGAAGACGACCATCTAGCTACTGCTATGGACCCATGGTCCAGGGGGAACTACTACTCATCACTCCGGAGGCGATCATGGCGATGAAGAGTCCTCGGGAGATGAATCCCCTCCCGGCAGGGTGGGAGGCGATCTCCGAATCCCCGAGATGGGATTCGCGGCGGCGGCGTCTCGGAAGGTTTTCCGTATCGTGGCTCTCTGGGGTTTCGCGGAGGCTTTAAGTAGGCGGAAGAACGCGGGGGCCACAGGGCCCCACACCCTAGGTCGGCGCGGCCAGGCCGGGCGCGCCGCCTATGGTGTCGGCGCCTCGTGGCCCCACTTCCTTCCCTCTTCGGTCTTGGAAGCTCCGTGCAAAAATAGGACCCCGGGCGAAGATTTCGTCCAATTCCGAGAATATTTCCTTACTAGGATTTCTGAAACCAAAAACAAAAAGAAACTGGCTCTTCGGCATCTTGTTAATAGGTTAGTTCTAGAAAATGCATAAATATGACATATAATGTGCATAAAACATGTAGGTATCATCAATAAAGTAGCATGGAACATAAGAAATTATCGATACGTTGGAGACGTATCAGCATCCCCAAGCTTAGTTCTGCTCGTCCCGAGCAGGTAAAACGATAACAAAGATAATTTCTGAAGTGACATGCCATCATAATCTTGATCATACTATCTATTATATATTAAAAGTACATTACGGGTTAACCAGAAAAAAGAAGAATTACTAGAAATTACCACAAAAATCAGAAACATCTGGCCGTTGTTTTACTACCTGGAAAACCACAACCAACCGATTATAAAAAAAAACTGATGCACAATAATTACCCACCAATGCCATTACTTAATTTTTCATGTACCTCTTCATCTTATATTAAGTTGCCCTTTTCCCTTTTCTTCACCACATGGTCGGCCGTAGCGCAAGCTACTGTAGGCTAGGTCTTGCAAGTCACGTTTTATTTTTGCAGATCATGTTGACTCTTTTCTACAAATAGAGGAAATCTGGGAACAAGGAATGGACATGGAAGGAAGCCATCACAGTGCACCGCCGGCGACGAAAGCCAGAACCGATCTGGGTAAAAAAATCAGCCGCCGCCGCCATATTTCAATCTTAGAGCAAGTTCTCAACTAAGCTGTATATGCGTGCATGCGTACAGGCAAAGCAGCGTTGGTTTCTTGCCTCACGAGCATGAGTCATGTTGCTACTGCAAAAGCTGGACTGATCGATCGTGAGCTAGCTTACCCCTATATACATGCGGTTTCTATATATCTGCAAAAGAGGATCATCACGGCGTCGATGACGCCGCGGATGTCTTCCGATCTCCGGGTATGTCTACGTGTACACATATGATGCCGTCGCCCGCTGAATTTCGGTCGATCACGGAATCGACGATGCTGCGGATGTATCCCGATTTGCCGGTATGTCCACACACCATCACCACTGAATTCTGACTTCCGAGCATACCCTCGCGTTGTCGCGTGTATACGTACGGAACGCAGCAGATGGCTTCCGATCTTCGGGTATGTCTACGCGTACACGTATGATGCCGTCGCCCGCTGAATTCCGGTCCATCACGGCATCGATGACGCTGCGGATGTATTCCGATCTGCCGGTATGTCCACACATACACGTACGACACCATCACCGTTGAATTCTGACTTCCGATCATGCCCTTGCGTTGTCGCGTGTATACCTACGGTGCCATCGTTGCTGTATCCCGACCTACGGTGTCGTTGCAGTTTTATCCCGATCTCCGATCATGTTCTCGCGTATGAATTCCGATCGATCACGGCATCGACGACGCTGCGGATGTATTCCGATCTGCCGGTATGTCCACACATGAACGTACGGCACCATCACCGCTGAATTTTCACTTCGGAGCATGCCCTCGCGTTGTCGCGTGTATACCTACGGTGCCGTCGCTACTGTATCCCGACTTACGGTGTTGTCGTTGTTGTATCCCGATCTCTGATCATGTTCTCGCGTATGGTGCCCAGTATCCATATTCCGATCTCTCGGCAGCCCAACGTTCCAAACTTAGAAAATCGCCTTGCCTTTGTTCAAGCGTACCTGCCAGGCGACCTCTCCGATCCGCCGCCGTTCTGTCCATGACAACAAGCAGTCGTCATCAAGCACATGTGTTCATTGTCCAAATATGAAGTTGGAACTTATGTTCGGGTTAATCATTAAGTGCAGATCCATCTACACTTAGACGGATTTGTTCCGTTGGTAACCAAATCTTTAGTCCAAGGTTCTATAAAGGATTTTGCTGATCTTTTCTTTTGTACGAGCATTTTAATCAAATTTGTTTACTTCCTTTGATATATACACCATCGCGTCCAATTAGAAGTTGACGTGCTTGCTGCCGGTGGAGTGACAATTCACTTGGCAATTGGCATCGACATTTTTTTCAAAACAACATAGATCGCTTGAATTGCTTTAATGTGAAACTGATGAGTTAGATAAAAGCATTATTTTTCAAAAAAAAATGCAATTGCACCTTCAAGTATTTACATCATTGCATGGACTTCTTTTCTGCACAGTCTCAGAAACTTCCGTATTGGACAGAAATATTATCCTTTTGCTAAGAAATAAGGTAATTTAGTGAGTCCTTTTATCATCTTGAAGCTAAATTATTTTATTTGTTCCTCTTACTTATTTGAAGATCGTTTGCAGGTTTAACTATGATTTATTGTGTTCTTTGCAAGATACTTTAACATCACCTATAGATACCAGTATGATATGGTTCTTTTTCAGCCAGCTGATATTTGTTTCTCTAGGACTACAATTTTTATTTGCCGTGGTATATCCTTATCTAGATAATAAAAGTTAGACATGTGAAGCTTTCACATGATTCAAAATTTGTGGATTATTCATCGATAACTTAATGGTGATTGATGAACATATGGAGAGAATTCCTTATAGCAATCACATAGTTGCTAGCATAAAGGAACTATATACTTTTGTTCATCTTTTTAGTTGTATGTAATTTCTAGCATTAATCATTAATCAGTGGATAAAAAAGCGTACTTTTATGAAAAACATTTTCCAAAATTACCATGTGTAACGTGAGATGTTTATCTCTAATAATGAGCAAAACTTACTACACATTGGAACATTATCTTAAGATGGATCATTCGGTTGTACATGCTCATGCCAAAACTACTAGCTTATGTACTCAGTCTTCTAGCTTTCACAAAACCAAACAATTATAGTGACCCCATCTTTCCACAATTAAGTGAGGTCATGTATGACTCCATTTATCATGCCGATGGGTGAGGGTTAGGAAGGAACATAGGTTGATATTTACAGGTAAGTAGTCCTTATTCAACCTTCTTCATGGAGCTTGACGATGGCAATAAAGCGCCTAGAATAACCTAGATGTTAGTGACTAATTCTTATGCAATTTTTTCTTCATGGGCAAGGTCTGCCTTCCGGAGGCAATGAAGCAATACAATTTGGGACATACATAGGTTCAATTCTTATGTTGCATCTACACCTATGAACTCAATTCTTTGTAGATGATTGATTTATAACATTGTTTTTACTCCATTTTTGAAGAAAAAAGCCCATGATGTTGACAGATTGTTTCCCCATGTCAAATAATGCCGGAATATGTCTTTTGCAATATAGCATCCATGATTTTCAGTGTTTTTCTACTGTGTGCCCCCTCTTAGATACAATAATTGGTGTTTCTTATCAGTTTTCCAATATGTCTTGCCAAGAAAAAAGTACACCACATACCTTTTGTTATTATTAATGCAAGCTAACTGCAGTATGGGATAAGACATTTCTATTGTGGTTTAGTTTTAGGTTAGTGGTGGAAACATGAAACTATGGAATGCTATGCTTAGAACCTTTGTTACAACAGCCTTAGTAAAATTCTTAATACATTGTAAAGAAATGGAGCTTAATAATTTGCGGGTAGAAGGTAACCCAATTAAGTATGATGTTGTTGACCCTGCGTACTTATTCTATTATTTACATGTTCAAAGAACTACTACTGGTAACCCAATCCAATGCCTTAAAATATTTTCAGTTTCCTCTACCTCTCTTGAGAAAATTTATTAGTTTTTTTTTCATTTTATAGAAGAACTCCTATTTCTTGATCGTCCTATTTGACGAATAGGATTTTAAACTTTCATATAAGATTAGTGTGCATAAATTAGATACTTTAATGTGCTTCAAAATTCAGCATCCATAAACTATGAATGCCAAATTTTATATCTTCATATTCTTGGAAAATTATATTGTATATACTACATTAGCTTTGCCCACATCCTAACCTCTAAAATAATTACGTACACTAATAATGTTATTCTTACTATTTTGAAAATTACGCAGTATAGTCCTTAGTTTGAGTAAGCATATTATGTTATCTTCTCATGTTATGATACAATATAGGGGATATTTATGTCATATTTTCCTCACTATTCCAACAAAGACAACGACCACATTCTACTTAACAAATAAGTTATTTATGTATTTATCACTGAATTATTCTCCCCGAATTAATGCATTGAAGCTTTAAAATTGGGCCAAGATTTACCAGTTCAAGTGACAAGGAATATATCTAATTTTGTCTTCACCATGCATTTTGAAATAAATGACTAAAAGATTGTTGCTCTTTGTACTAACCAGCTAACTTTGAATTTTCCTTGAATTTATTCAAAAAATGATGAAAATACAAAAAGAATATTTTGTGGAAGAGTATATCTAGGGGTAAAACTGTTCCACTAAAATATGGTTAGTACATGTTAAGTTTATTCGTGCACGTCTCAACTAGAAGTATTTCATTTAGCAAATCCATACTGGTCACACACTATGTAAATGAAATTGTATTTAGATGTTTCAATTTGAAAAGCCTCTTATAAAGAATGTTTTCAAAGCTTTGAACAAGTTGTGTTATTTCAAATAATTATCAACAAGTATATGATATGAGACAATCGTTTAAACCTTAAAACAGATAAAAGGTTGCCCGCGCAAGTGCGCGGGCCACTCTTCTAGTTTGTAAACATATGTAATAAATGCAGCGATCAAAACAAAGGTAATGACATGAGTAAACAAGTGAATCATATAGCAAAGACTTTTCATGAATAGTACTTCAAGACAAGCATCAATAAGTCTTGCATAAGAGTTAACTCATAAAGCAATAAATCAAAGTAAAGGTGTTAAAGCAACACAAAGGAAGATTAAGTTTCAGCGGTTGCTTTCAACTTATAACATGTATATCTCATGGATATTGTCAACATAAAGTAATATAAAAAGTGCAATATGCAAGTATGTAGGAATCAATGCACAGTTCACACAAGTGTTTGCTTCTTAAGGTGGATGGAGATAGGTAAACTGACTCAACAATAAAAGTAAAAGAAAGGTCCTTCAAAGAGGAAAGCATCGATTGCTGTATTTGTGCTAGAGCTTTTATTTTGAAAACATGAAACAATTTTGTCAACGGTAGTAATAAAGCATATGAGTTATGTAAATTATATCTTACAAGTTGCAAGCCTCATGCATAGTGTACTAATAGTGCCCGCACCTCGTCCTACTTAGCTTGGACTACCGGATCTTTGCATGCCATGTTTCAACCAAGTGTCACAAAGGGGTACCTCCATGCCGCCTGTACAAAGGTCTAAGGAGAATGCTCGCATTTTGGATTTCTCGCTTTTGATTATTCTCAACTTAGACATCCATATCGGGACAACATGGACAACAGATAATGGACTCCTCTTAAATGCATAAGCATGTAGCAATGATTATTATTCTCATATGAGATTGAGGATATATGTCCAAAACTGAAACTTCAACCATGATTCATGGCTTTAGTTAGCAGCCCAATGTTCTTCTCTAACAATTTTGCATGCTCCAACCACTAAAATGATAGATCCTTCAGACAAGACGGACATGCATAGCAACTCACATGATATACAACAATAGTTGATGGCGTTCCCCAGAAGCATGGTTATCGCACAACAAGCAACTTAATAAAATATAAAGTGCATAAGTACATATTCAATACTACGATAGTTTTTAAGGCTATTTTGTCCCATGAGCTATATATTGCAAAGGTGAATGATGGAATTTTAAAGGTAACACTCAAGCAATTTACTTTGGAATGGCGAGAAATACCATGTAGTAGGTAGGTATGGTGGACACAAATGGCGTAGTAATTGGCTCAAGGATTTTGGATGCATGAGAAGTATTCCCTCTCGATACAAGGTTTAGGCTAGCAAGGTTATTTGAAGCAAACTCAAGGATGAACCGGTGCAGCAAAACTCACATAAAAGACATATTGTAAACATTATAAGACTCTACACCGTCTTCCTTGTTTTTCAAAACTCAATACTAGATATTATCTAGACCTTAGAGAGACCAAATATGCAAATCAAATTTTAGCAAGCTCTATGTATTTCTTCATTAATGGGTGCAAAGCATATGATGCAAGAGCTTAAACATGAGCACAACAATTGCCAAGTATCACATTATCCAAGACATTTTAGAATTACTACATGTAGCATTTTCCAATTCCAACCATATAACAATTTAACGAAGAAGAAACTTCGCCTTGAACATTATGAGTAAAGCCTAAGGACATATGTGTCCATATGCAACAGCGGAGCGTGTCTCTCTCCCACAAAGTGAATGCTAGGATCCATTTTATTCAAACAAAAACAAAAACAAAAACAAACCGACGCTCCAAGTAAAGAACACAAGATGTGACTGAATAAAAATATAGTTTCAGGGGAGGAACCTGATGATGTTGTCGATGAAGAAGGGGATGCCTTGGGCATCCCCAAGCTTAGACGCTTGAGTCTTCTTAAAATATGCAGGGGTGAACCACGGGGCATCCCCAAGCTTAGAGCTTTCACTCCTCTTGATCATAGTATATCATTCTCCTCTCTTGACCCTTGAAAACTTCCTTCACACCAAACTTCAAGCAAACTCATTAGAGGGTTAGTGCACAATTAATAATTCACACATTCAGAGGTGACACAAACATTCTTTACACTTCTGGACATTGCATAAAGCTACTGGACATTAGTGGATCAAAGAAATGAATCCAACATAGCAAAAGAGGCAATGCGAAATAAAAGGCAGAATCTGTCAAAAACAGAACAGTCCGTAAAGACGAATTTAAAGCTGGCACAAGACTTGCTCAAATGGAAAAACTCAAAACTAATGAAAGTTGCGTACATATCTGAGGATCACGCTCGTAAATTGGCAGATTTTTCGAATTTTCTACAGAGAACTGTGCCCAGATTCGTGACAGACAGCAATGCTGTTTCCGCAGCGATCCCAAATATAACATCAACTTTGACATAAAAACTTTACTTGGCACAAAAACATGATAAGGAGAGGTTGCTACAGTATTAAACAACTTCCAAGACTCAACAAAACAAAAAATTGCTGTAGTAAAAACATGGGTTGTCTCCCATAAGCGCTTTTCTTTAACGCCTTTCAGCTAGGCGCAGTGCAAATCAAGTAACATCGAGTAGAAGCATCAACATCATAACTTGTTCTAATAATAGAATCAAAAGGCAACTTCATTCTCTTTCTAGGGAAGTGTTCCATACCTTTCTTGAGAGGAAATTGATATTTAATATTACCTTCCCTCATATCAATAACAGCACCAACGGTTCGAAGAAAAGGTCTTCCCAACACAATAGGACAAGATGCATTGCATTCGATATCCAAAACAACAAAATCAACGGGGACAAGGTTATTGTTAACCGTAATGCACACATTATCAATCCTCCCCAAAGGTTTCTTTTTAACATTATCGGCAAGATTAACATCCAAATAACAATTCTTCAATGGTGGCAAGTCAAGCATATCATAAATCTTTTTAGGCATAACAGAAATACTTGCACCAAGATCACATAAAGCATTACATTCAAAGTCATTGAATTTCATTTTAATGATGGGCTCCTAACCATCCTCTAACTTTCTAGGAATAGAAGTTTCAAGTTTTAGTTTCTCTTCTCTAGCTTTTATGAGAGCATTTGTAATATGTTTTGTAAAGGCTAAATTTACAGCACTAGCATTAGGACTTTTAGCAAGTTTTTGTAAGAACTTTATAACTTCAGAGATGTGGCAATCATCAAAATCTAAATCATTATGAGCTACAGCAATTGGATCATTGTTCCCAAGGTTAGAAAAAATTTCAGCAGTTTTATCACAAGCAGTTTCAGCAGTTTTAGCAATTTCAGGCAGTTTTGTACGCTTTGCACTAGGAGTAGGAACATTGCCAACACCAATTATTTTACCATTGATAGTAGGAGGTGCAGCAACATGTGAATCATTATCATTACTAATGGTGGTAATAGTCCAAACTTTAGCTACATTATTCTCTTTAGCTAGTTTTTCATTTTCTTCTCTATCCCACCTAGCACGCAGTTCAGCCATTAATCTTATATTCTCATTAATTCTAACTTGGATGGCATTTGCTGTAGTAGTAATCTTATTATCAATATCATTATTAGGCATAACTTTCAATTTTAAAAGATTAACATCAGAGGCAAGTCTATCAACTCTAGAAGCAATAGTATCAATTTTATCAAGCTTTTCCTCAACAGATTTGTTAAAAGCAGTTTGTGTACTAATAAATTCTTTAAGCATAGCTTCAAGACCAGGGGTACACTCCTATTATTGTTGTAAGCATTCCCATAAGAATTACCATAACCATTACCATTAGCAGAAGGATATGGCCTATAATTATTACCAGTTGTTCCTATAAGCATTGTTGTTGAAATTATTGTTTTTAATGAAATTCACATCAACATTTTCTTCTTGAGCAACCAATGAAGCTAAAGGAACATTATTTGGATCAACATTAGATCTACCATTCACAAGCATAGACATAATCACATCAATCTTATCACTCAAGGAAGAGGTATCCTCAACAGAATTTACCTTCTTACCTTGTGGAGCTCTTTCCGTGTGCCACTCAGAGTAATTTATCATCATATCATCAAGAAGTTTTGTAGCCGCCCCCAATGTGATGGACATAAAGGTACCTCCAGCAGCTGAATCCAATAAATTCCGCGAAGAAAAATTTAGTCCTGCATAGAAGGTTTGGATGATCATCCAAGTAGTCAGTCCATGGGTTGGGCAATTCTTTACCAAAGTTTTCATTCTCTCCCATGCTTGAGCAACATGTTCAGTATCTAATTGCTTAAAATTCATTATGCTACTTCTCAAATATATAATTTTAGCGGGAGGATAATATCTACCAATAAAAGCATCCTTGCCTTTAGTCCATGAATCAATACTATTCTTAGGCAAAGATAGCAACCAATCTTTAGCTCTTCCTCTTAATGAGAAAGGAAACACTTTCAATTTAATAATATCACCATCTACATCCTTATACTTTTGCATTTCACAAAGTTCAACAAAATTATTGAGATGGGCAGCAGCATCATCAGAACTAACACCAGAAAATTTATCACTCATAACCAGGTTCAGTAAAGCAGGTTTAATTTCAAAGAATTCTGCTGTAGTAGCAGGTGGAGCAATAGGTGTGCATAGGAAATCATTATTATTTGCATTTGTGAAGTCACACAACTTAGTATTTTCAGGGGTATTCATTTTAGCAACGGTAAATAAAGCAAACTAGATAAAGTAAATGCAAGTAACTAATTTTTTTGTGTTTTTGATATAGAGAGCAAGACAGTAAATAAAGTAAAACTAGCAACTAATTTTTTTGTGTTTTGTTTAGGTGCAGCAAACAAAGTAGTAAATAAAATAAAGCAAGACAAAAACAAAGTAAAGAGATTGAGAAGTGGAGACTCCCCTTGCAGCGTGTCTTGATCTCCCCGGCAACGGCGCCAGAAATTTAGCTTGATACGCGTAGATGCACACGTCCGTTGGGAACCCCAAGTGGAAGGTATGATGCGTATAGAAGCAAGTTTCCCTCAGTATGAAACCAAGGTTTAATCGAACCAGTAGGAGCCAAGAAGCACGTTGAAGGTTGATGGTCGCGAAATGTGATGCGGCGCAACACCAGGGATTCGGCGCCAACGTGGAATCTGCACAACAAAACCAAAGTACTTTGCCCCAACGAAACAGTGAGGTTGTCAATCTCACCGGCTTGCTGTAACAAAGGATTAAACGTATCGAGTGGAAGATGTTTGCAAGAAAACAGTAAAACACAATTGCAGTAAATTGTATGCTATGTAAAGAATAGGACCGGGGTCCACAGTTCACTAGAGGTGTCTCTCCCATAAGATAAAAGCATGTTGGGTGAACAAATTACAGTCGGGCAATTGACAAATAGAGAAAGGCATAACAATGCATGTACATGATATGATAAATATAGTGAGATTTAATTGGGCATTACGACAAAGTACATAGACCGCCATCCAACTGCATCTATGCCTAAAAAGTCCACCTTCAGGTTATCATCCGAACCCCATTCAGTATTAAGTTGCTAAGCAACAGACAATTGTATTAAGTATGGTGCGTAATGTAATCGACAACTACATCCTTAGACATAGAATCAATGTTTTATCCCTAGTGGCAACAGCACATCACAACCTTAGAACTTTCTGTCACTGTCCCAGGTGTCAATGAAGGCATGAACCCACTATCGAGCATAAATACTCCATCTTGGAGTTAAGAGTAAAAACTTGGCCAGAGCCTCTACTAATAACGGAGAGCATGCAAGATCATAAACAACACATAAACAATAGATTGATAATCACCATAACATAGTATTCTCTATCCATCGGATCCCGACAAACACAACATATAGTATTACAGATAGATGATCTTGATCATGTTAGGCAGCTCACAAGATCCAACAATGAAGCACAACAAGGAGAAGACGACCATCTAGCTACGCTATGGACCCATGGTCCAGGGGTGAACTACTCACTCATCACTCGGAGGCGATCATGGCGATGAAGAGTCCTCCGGGAGATGAATCCCCTCTCCGGCAGGTGCCGGAGGCGCTCCTGAATCCCCGAGATGGGATTCGCAGCGCGCGTCTGGAAGGTTTCCGTATCGTGGCTCTCGGCGGGGTTTCGCGACGAGAGGTTTTAAGTAGGCGGAAGGGCAACGGGGGCCACACGAGGGCCCCACACCTAGGTCGGAGCGGCCAGGGCACAGGCCGCGCCGCCTATGGTGTCGGCGCCTCGTGGCCCCACTTCCTTCCCTCTTCGATCTTCTAGAAGCTTCGTGCAAAAATAGGACCCTGGCGAAGATTTCGTCCAATTCCGAGAATATTTCCTTACTAGGATTTCTGAAACCAAAAACAGCAGAAAAGCTGGCTCTTCGGCATCTTGTTAATAGGTTAGTTCCAGAAAATGCATAAATATGACATATAATGTGCATAAAACATGTAGGTATCATCAATAAAGTAGCATGGAACATAAGAAATTATCGATACGTTGGAGACGTATCATGGTAATAGTCCAAACTTTAGCTATATTATTCTCTTTAGCTAGTTTTTCATTTTCTTCTCTATCCCACCTAGCACGCAATTCAGCCATTAATCTTATATTCTCATTAATTCTAACTTGGATGGCATTTGCTGTAGTAGTAATCTTATTATCAATATCCTTATTAGGCATAACTTTCAATTTTAATAGATCAACATCAGAGGCAAGTCTATCAACTCTAGAAGCAATAATATCAATTTTATCAAGCTTTTCCTCAACAGATTTGTTAAAAGCAGTTTGTGTACTAATAAATTCTTTAAGCATAGCTTCAAGACCAGGGTACACTCCTATTATTGTTGTAAGAATTCCCATAAGAATTACCATAACCATTACCATTAGCAGAAGGATATGGCCTATAGTTATTACCAGAGTTGTTCCTATATGCATTGTTGTTGAAATTATTATTTTTAATGAAATTCACATCAACATTTTCTTCTTGAGCAACCAATGAAGCTAAAGGAACATTATTTGGATCAACATTAGATCTACCATTCACAAGCATAGACATAATCACATCAATCTTATCACTCAAGGAAGAGGTTTCTTCAACAGAATTTACCTTCTTACCTTGTGGAGCTCTTTCCGTGTGCCATTCAGAGTAATTTATCATCATATCATCAAGAAGCTTTGTAGCCGCCCCCAAAGTGATGGACATAAAGGTACCTCCAGCAGCTGAATCCAATAAATTCCGAAGAAAAATTTAGTCCTGCATAGAAGGTTTGGATGATCATCCAAGTAGTCAGTCCATGGGTTGGGCAATTCTTTACCAAAGATTTCATTCTCTCCCATGCTTGAGCAACATGTTCAGTATCTAATTGCTTAAAATTCATTATGCTACTTCTCAAAGATATAATTTTAGCGGGAGGATAATATCTACCAATAAAAGCATCCTTACATTTAGTCCATGAATCAATACTATTCTTAGGCAAAGATAGCAACCAATATTTAGCTCTTCCTCTTAATGAGAAAGGAAATAATTTCAATTTAATAATATCACCATCTACATCCTTATACTTTTGCATTTCACAAAGTTCAACAAAATTATTAAGATGGGCAGCAGCATCATCAAACTAACACCAGAAAATTGATCTCTCATAACAAGGTTCAGTAAAGCAGGTTTAATTTCAAAGAATTCTGCTGTGGTAGCGAGTGGAGCAATAGGTGTGCACGGGAAATCATTATTATTTGTGTTTGTGAAGTCACACAACTTAGTATTTTTAGGGGTATTCATTTTAGCAACAGTAAATAAAGCAAACTAGATAAAGTAAATGCAAGTAACTAATTTTTTGTGTTTTTTATATAGAGAGCAAGACAGTAAATAAAGTAAAACTAGCAAATAATTTTTTTGTGTTTTGTTTAGGTGCAGCAAACAAAGTAGTAAATAAAATAAAGCAAGACAAAAACAAAGTAAAGAGATTGGGAAGTGGAGACTCCCCTTGCGTGTCTTGATCTCCCCGGCAACGGCGCCAGAAAAAGAGCTTGATGGCGTGTAACTCACACGTTCGTTGGGAACCCCAAGAGGAAGGTATGATGCGCACAGCATTAAGTTTTCCCTCAGAAAGAAACCAAGGTTTATCGAACCAGGAGGAGCCAAGAAGCACGTTGAAGGTTGATGGTGGCGAAATGTGATGCGGCGCAACACCAGGGATTCCGGCGCCAACGTGGAACCTGCACAACACAACCAAAGTACTTTGCCCCAACGAAGCAGTGAGTTGTCAATCTCACCGGCCTGTAACAAAGGATTAACCGTATTGTGTGGAAGATGATTGTTTGCGAAGAAAACAGTAAAGAACAATTGCAGTAGATTGTGTGCGATGTAAAGAATAGGACCGGGGTCCACAGTTCACTAGAGGTGTCTCTCCCATAAGATAAAAGCATGTTGGGTGAACAAATTACAGTCGGGCAATTGACAAATAGAAAAGGGCATAACAATGCATATACATGATATGATAAATATAGTGAGATTTAATTGGGCATTACGACAAAGTACATAGACCGCCATCCAGCATGCATCTATGCCTAAAAAGTCCACCTTCAGGTTATCATCCGAACCCCTTCCAGTATTAAGTTGCAAACAACAGACAATTGCATTAAGTATGGTGCGTAATGTAATCAACAACTACATCCTTAGACATAGCATCAATGTTTTATCCCTAGTGGCAACACATCCACAACCTTAGAACTTTCTGTCACTGTCCCAGATTTAATGGAGGCATGAACCCACTATCGAGCATAAATACTCCCTCTTGGAGTTAAGAGCAAAAACTTGGCCAGAGCCTCTACTAATAACGGAGAGCATGCAAGATCATAAACAACACATAAGTAATAGATTGATAATCACCATAACATAGTATTCTCTATCCATCGGATCCCGACAAACACAACATATAGTATTACAGATAGATGATCTTGATCATGTTAGGCAGCTCACAAGATCCAACAATGAAGCACATGAGGAGAAGACGACCATCTAGCTACGCTATGGACCCATAGTCCAGGGGTGAACTACTCACTCATCACTCCGGAGGCGATCATGGCGATGAAGAGTCCTCCGGGAGATGATTCCCCTCTCCGGGGTGCCGGAGGCGATCTCTGAATCCCCGAGATGGGATTCGCGGCGGCGTCTCTGGAAGGTTTCCGTATCGTGGCTCTCGGTACGAGAGGTTTCGCGACGAAGACTTTAAGTAGGCGGAAGGGCGGGGGGCCACACGAGGGCCCCACACACCAGGGCCGCGCGGGCCAAGCCAGGCCGCGCCGCCCTAGTGTGGCGGCGCCTCGTGGCCCTACTTCCTTTCCCCGGTCTTACGGAAGCTTCGTGCAAAAATAGGACCTTGGGCGTTGATTTCGTCCAATTCCGAGAATATTTCCTTACTAGGATTTCGAAACCAAAAACAAGAAAGAGCAAGCGGCTCTTCGGCATCTTGTTAATAGGTTAGTGCCGGAAAATGCGTAAATACGACAAATAATGTGTATAAAACATGTAGATATCATCAATAATGTAGCATGGAACATAAGAAATTATCGATACGTCGGAGACGTATCACCGGGACATTGGAATAGTTGAAGCTTGGGGTCATTCATGGGCACGTCGACATTGTAACGAGAGACCGGGTTATGCAGAGTGGGAACTTCATCAGGATAGTACGTTGTTGCGGCATCTGCCATCTCCCGAAGGCACGTTGCCTCAGCTATGCATGCTTCAATCTTGGCTTTGTTTCCAGTTATCTTCCGAATATACTTGAACTCTCTCTCAATACAAAACTGCCACCGAAACTGCACTGGGCCACCCAAGAGTGCCTCGTTTGCGAGGTGCACAATGAGATGTGCCATTGGAGTAAAGAAGCCTGGCGGAAAGATCATCTCCAAATTGCATAGCAACTCCGGCACTTGAACTTGCAGCTTCTCAATAACCTTAGGACATATCTGCTTAGCACAGAGCGTGCGGAAGAAATGGCTCAACTCCGCGAGCACTCGCCATATTTTCTCGGGGAGATACCCTCGAAGCATCACCGGCATCAGCCGCTCAATCCATATATGATAGTCATGACTCTTGAGCCCGGTGACTTTTCCCGTCGAAAGATTGACTCCCTTGCTCATATTCGAACAATAACCATCAGGGAACATCACGACGTATTTTAGCCACTTGAATGCCTCCTTCTTTTGGATGGAATCAAGGCAGAAGTCGGCGTGCGGCTTGAACCAATTCTTTCGACGGCCAGTAGGACGTTGCATGTGTAATTTCTTCCTATCACAGAGCTTCTCAACATCGACTCTAGCCTTGACATTATCCTTTGACTTCCCGGGAATGTTTAGGCACGTGTGAAATAAGGACTCCGCGACATTCTTTACGGTGTGCATCACATCGATGTTATGGGGAAGTTCGAGGTCCTTGTAATACTCGAGCTTCGTTAAGGCTGCCTCGTGAGTCCAGTTGTGCGTTACACCATATCCCTCAAATTGATGGCCAGATTCCGATGCCGCTGGCACGAGAGCACGTAGCTCGGCATCAACAGCTATACCATCGAACTTTGGCACCTCTGTTACTTCATGCACAACTTTGCCTTTCTTGAAGTTCTTTTGGTCTTCTCTGAACGGATGCCTCCGTTTGAGGTACTGCCGATTCGTGTCAAACGCAACATACTTGCGACCCTTATTTATCCAAAGGAACTCAAGTCGATGCCTGCACACTAGGCATGGCCATTTACCAGCTGTACACCATCCGCATGTTAGGGCGTACCCGGGCATGTCATGCATGGTATACTGCAACCAAACTTTCATGCAGAAGTTTGTCTTCGATGCTCGGTCGTACGTCAACGTCCCGTGGTGCCAAGAGTGGTTCAAATCATCCACAATCGGCTGCATGTAGACACTCAAGTTCTTCCCCGGGTAATGGGGCCCTGGAATGATCAGCCAAAAACATGGTCTTCCTCGTCATTAGGACTCCGGGAGGGAGATTGAGCGGAATTACAAACACGGGCCAACAACTGTAAGTGGCAGTCGACATACCATATGGATTGAAGCCATCTGTAGCTATCGCAATTCTGACATTCCGAGCATCTGCTGCCCTTTGGGGGTATTTTCTATCAAAGTTCCTCCATGCATTGCCATCAGATGGATGTCCCATCTTCGCCCGCCCCTGATTGTCCTTTATTCGAGTCCCCATCTTGTGCCACGTCATCTGTTTGGCGGTCTCCTCAGTCAAGTAAAGCCGGTGGATTCTTTTTATGAATGGGAGATACCGAAGAATCGACTTTGCGATCTTTGACTGCCTCACCTGACCATCCTTTCCCGTTACCTCTTCATACCTAGAGGCCTTACAAATGGGACAGTACTTGTCCTCTGCAAACTGTTTCCAAAAGAGAACACAGCCTTTTTCACAACAGTCTATCCTTTGATAATCCATGTTGAGCGCCGACATGAGTTGCCTCGTCTCGTGCAGGCTTTTAGGTAGACAATGCCCTTTGGGCAACATGTTACCAGTTGTTTTCAGACTTGCTTCGAAGCCGTCACGGGTGGTGTTGTACCGGGTCTTGTCGGCTAGACATTGGGAGATGGCATCGAGCTGAGAAATCGCGGCGCCATCGTACAGAGGCGTCTTAGCAGCGGCTATCATATCATAGAAGGCCTTCGCGGCTGGCTCTGGTTCCTCCGGTTCTGGAGGTTCCTCCGGTTCTGGCGGTTCCTCCCGTGAAGGTGGCGACTCTGGCATGTGGGCATCGACAAGATCATCTAGAAAGTCTCTAACCCCATCGTACTCATTGCCATTGAGCCGCTGCCGCATCACCTCACCTCGGTCACGTTCGTGCTCATCAAAGTCGATCTGCGTGACGTAACGAGGCATATACCCATATTGCAGAAGGTGTTTAAACATGTCATCCTTTCCACGACGGTGATGCTTCAAGCAACGATTGCACAGGCAAAATGGCTGAACCTTCTGTTTTGTACCACGCGCCAACTCCTTCACTAAATGCCAAGTCTTCCTTATCCACTCATCTGTTTTATTAGTCGCACTAACACGGCCGGTGTACATCCATCCATTATCAGCCATCCTCTGCTCTATTGGAAGCCAAACGACAAGCATAGCATTTATATCAAATAGGAAAATGCATCATATTTTAATTTTTTTAACAGGCAAAACGAATGCATCAACCTACATCTCTACTAGGTGGGCTCCTAGCAGCCGCCGGATCCGTAGATTGAGTACGTTCTCCATGCTCTACCCCGGTCCGAGTCAAAATTTCGGCAGCACCTCCCCGCTGCTCTCCCGATACACGTCTCGCCAAAAAGACAAGAGGATGTGCATCCGGAGAACAACGGTGAGCGCTGCCGAAATCCTGACTCGGACCGGAGCAGCATGGAGAACGTAACCAACTACGGATCCGCCGACTGTCCCGTAAATGCCGCAAGCGTTACGGTTGAAAATATGCCGACCACTAATGCATATTTATCCGCGTAACGCTTGAGGACGGGAAGTGACACCTAGGTAACGCAACTTGACTTGGAAAATGAATCTAGTGACATAAATAAAATGCGGAGAAGAAGTTGGAAATTTTGCTCACCCTCGGCTGTAGAGGAAGTAGTCGAACAACCGACTGTCGATGTCGGCGACCGTCGAGAAGCGCGTCACGCCGGGGTGCTCACGACGAGGCGGTCACGGCATAGCCTATTACAAATCCGCATTCAGGGTCAGCGTTAGTGGAATAGAAACATAGAATCTACATACCAAAAGATGACAAATTCACAAACTAGCAACTGAACAAATAAACTACAAACAGCGGCGCATCATATCCCAGTAATTTGACAGCAATTGGACAATATTTGTGTCTTAGAGCAAGTCCAGTAATTGGAGTTTGGAGAAACCTCACTTAATTTCCCAAACAATTGGACTTCATCCACAAATTAATTGGATAGAAAGCAGTACCAAATAACAAACAGTAGCAAGCACTAGCAAAATAAACAGAGAACTTATGCAATAGGTTTCAAATTCAGTAATAAACACTCAAGCTGCAGAATTTGGAGGCTGCTACTGCGCTGCATATGTGGGCAGTCTAAGTACTATTCGACTTTGGAGAAGACAAAAGTGTACCCAATCAGATCTAAACCACCAAGTTATTGCAGCCATGCAGTCAATCTACCTAGTACTGCTCTACAAACAGCGTCAAATTTCTAATACAACAATTAAAGCATAACAAAAATGAAAAAAAAACAGGGGCTAACCTAGCTTACCATGTGCAGGCCGGGTACTGGGCAGGGGTGCGAGGTGGAGGAGGGCGGCGCGAGGAGGAGGCCGGCGACGGAAGGAGGGCCGGGCCGGGGCAAGGAGGTGGGTGGCGCCGGGAGGAGGGCCGGGGGCGAGGTTGGGGACGAGAGGAGGGCGCGGGGCTCGGGTCGAAACGAGGAGGAGGGCGCGGGGCTCGGGCGGCGGCTCAGGTGAGGAGGAGAGGGCGGCGGCGCGGGGCTCAGGTGAGGAGGAGGAGGGGCGGCGGCGGCAGCTCAGGTGAGGAGGGGCGGCGGCGGCGGGCGGCGCGAGCGGTAGGTGGCGGCGTCGGCGCGAGCGGCAGGTGGCAGCGGCGTCGGCGCGAGCGGCAGGTGGCGGCGGCGTCGGGCAGGAGGCGGCGGCGGCGGCGGGACTTGGGCGCGAGCGGGAGTGGGAAGAACCTGAGCGGGAGTGGGAAAACGCGTGCTAGAGGTGGCCGACCAGGTGTGTTTTTCCCAGATCCCGATCCCTAGCTATGCCGAGGGCCAGGCTATGCCGACGGCTCCCCTCGGCATATCCACCTTTTTTTCAATTTTTCATTTTTTCTGCTCTCAATTATTATTATAATATAGTATATTAATTGAATATGTAGTACCAATATAGTATAATATAGTATAATATATTGGTACTACATTTTTTAGGTCATAGGACATGTCTATCGGGCGCGCGGGTGGTCTCGCGCAAAACGGGGCCGCCGGGACATGCGGTATGGTTACCGGGCGCGCGTGCACCCGTCCGCCAACGCGCGAAACGGAAAACATTTAGCACATAAAATGACGCGTCCTAAACCTAAAAACATTTTTCCCTCCATTTATTGAGCGAAGGAAAGTGTCGCCCAGTTCAAATCCGGTTAGTTTCCAGCGGATTCCGCAGGAAGCGGGTGGGATTCCCAGATGGCTTCCGCGCATATGGCATGTGATAGGTGGTGCGGAGGTATCCTACCGCTGCGCGGAGGTCCCGCGATCGAAATGCGCACCATGTATTGCTTCACAAAAAAAGCCCTTCCGGCACCCCGAAAATGGAAAAACCGTCGCCGTGGTTCGGATTGGAAATCCGCGACCAGGGCCTTGCTTCCCATCCTAAGGCCCACGCACGTGCCAAATATGGCCTCGTTCGACAAACTATGTGGTGAAACGGGCGTTTCCTACTCATTTCCCCTAAAAGCCATAGAACTCGGACGTGATAGCCCTGTTCGTGAAGGGTTCTCCAAGATAATTGCCGTATCCCAGTTCCGTCTTTTGCGGTGGTTACTAGGACACATAAAATGACGCCACGTGGCTCCGCTCAATTTTTGGCTCCGTTTGCTTTGCCAACTACGCAAAACGGGGCCGCCGGGACATGCGGTATGGCCGTGCGGCGCGCGCGTGCACCCGTCCGCCAGCGAAAACGGAAAACATTTAGCACATAAAATGACGCGTCCTAGACCTAAAACATTTTTCCCTCCATTTATTGAGCGAGGAAAGTGTCGCCCAG
Organism: Lolium multiflorum; assembly: GCA_030979885.1. Classification (NCBI taxonomy): domain Eukaryota; kingdom Viridiplantae; phylum Streptophyta; class Magnoliopsida; order Poales; family Poaceae; genus Lolium; species Lolium multiflorum. Next base: position 136,743 of record JAUUTY010000113.1, read on the forward strand.
TTCAAATCCGGTCGGTTTCCGGCGGATTCGTGGGGCACCGCAAGAGGTGGGATTCCCAGATGGCTTCGCGCGCATATGGCATGTGATAGGTGGTGCGTAGGGTATCCTACCTGCGCGGAGGTCCCGCGATCTGAAATGCGCACCATGTAGCTGCTTCACAAAAAAAGCCCTTCGGCACCCGAAAATGGAAAAACCGTCGCCCGTGGTTCGGATTGGAAATCTGCGACGGGGCCTTGCTTCCCATCCTAAGGCCCACGCACGTGCAAATATGGCCTCGTTCGAACAAACTATGTGGTGAAACGGGCCGTTTCCTACTCATTTCCCTAAAAGCCATAGAACTCCCGACGTGATAGCCCTGTTCGTGAAGGGTTCTCAAGATAATTGCCGTATCCCAGTTCCATCTTTTGCGGTGGTTACTAGGACACATAAAATGACGCCATGCGCTCCGCTCGATTTTTTGGCTCCGTTTGCTTTGCCAACTCGCAAAACGGGGCCGCCGGGACATGCGGTATGGCCGTGCGGGCGCCGCGTCCGCCAACGCGCGAAACGGAAAACATTTAGCACATAAAATGACGCGTCCTAGACCTAAAAAATTTCCCTCCATTTATTGAGCGAAGGAAAGTGTCGCCGGTTCAAATCCGGTCGGTTTCCGGCGGATTCGGCGGGGCACCGCGAGGACGGTGGGATTCCCAGATGGCTTCCGCGTGCATATGGCATGTGATAGGTGAGGTGCGTGAGGTATCCTACGCTGCGCGAGGTCCCGCGCGATACTGAAATGCGCACCATGTATGCTTCACAAAAAAAAGCCCTTCCGGCACCCCGAAAATGGAAAAACCGTCGCCCGTGGTTGGATTGGAAATCCGCGACCGGGGCCTTGCTTCCCATCCTAAGGCCCACGCACGTGCCAAATATAGCCTCGTTCGACAAACTATGTGGTGAAACGGGCGTTTCCTACTCATTTCCCCTAAAAGCCATAGAACTCCGGACGAGATAGCCCTGTTCGTGAAGGGTTCTCCAAGATAATTGCCGTATCCCAGTTCCGTCTTTTGCGGTGGTTACTAGGACACATAAAATGACGCCACGCGCTCCTTCGATTTTTGGCTCCGTTTGCTTTGCCAACTGCGCAAAACGGGGCCGCCGGGACATGCGGTATGGCCGTGCCGGGCGCGCGCGTGCACCCGTCCGCCAACGCGCGAAACGGAAAACATTTAGCACATAAAATGACGCGTCCTAGACCTAAAAACATTCCTCCATTTATTGAGCGAAGAAAGTGTCGCCCCAGTTCAAATCCGGTCGGTTTCAGCGGATTCGGCGGGGCACCGCAGGAAGCGGGTGGGATTCCCGGATGGCTTCGCGCGCATATGGCATGTGATAGGTGGTGCGTAGGAGGTATCCTACCGCTGCGCGGAGGTCCCGCGCGATACTGAAATGCGCACCATGTAGCTGCTTCACAAAAAAAGCCCTTCCGGCACCCCGAAAATGGAAAAACCGTCGCCCGTGGTTCGGATTGGAAATCCGCGACCGGGGCCTTGCTTCCCATCCTAAGGCCCACGCACGTGCAAATATGGCCTCGTTCCGACAAACTATGTGGTGAAACGGGCCGTTTCTACTCATTTCCCCTAAAAGCCATAGAACTCGGACGTGATAGCCATGTTCGTGAAGGGTTTCTCAAGATAATTGCCGTATCCAGTTCCGTCTTTTGCAGTGGTTACTAGGACACATAAAATGATGCCACGTGGCTCCGCTCGATTTTTGGCTCCGTTTGCTTTGCCAGCTGCGCAAAACGGGCCCGCCGGGACATGCGGTATGGCCGTACGGGCACGCGCGTGCACCCCCAACGCGAAACGGAAAACATTTAGCATATAAAATGATGCGTCCTAGACCTAAAAAAAATTTCCCTCCATTTATTGAGCGAAGGAAAGTGTCGCCGGTTCAAATCCGGTCGGTTTCCGAATTCGGCGGGCACCGCAGGAAGCGGGTGGGATTCCCAGATGGCTTCCGCGCGCATATGGCATGTGATAGGTGGTGCGTAGGAGGTATCCTACCGCTGCGCGGAGGTCCCGCGCGATACTGAAATGCGCACCATGTAGTTCACAAAAAAAGCCCTTCCGCACCCCGAAAATGGAAAAACCGTCGCCGTGGGATTGGAAATCCGCGGCCGGGGCCTTGCTTCCCATCCTAAGGCCCACGCACGTGCCAAATATGGCCTCGTTCGACAAACTATGTGGTGAAACGGGCGTTTCCTACTCATTTCCCTAAAGCCATAGAACTCCGACGAGATAGCCACATTCGTGAAGGGTTCTCAAGATAATTGCCGTATCCCGATTCTTTTGCAGTGGTTACTAGGACACATAAAATGACGCCACGCAGCTCCGCTCTATTTTTTGGCTCCGTTTGCTTTGCCAACTAGCAAAACGGGGCCGTCGGGACATGCGTATGGCCGTACCGCGCGTCCGTCAAGCGAAACGGAAAACATTTAGCACATAAAATGATCGTCCTAGACCTAAAAACATTTTTCCCTCCATTTATTGAGCGAAGGAAAGTGTCGCCCGTTCAAATCCGGTTTCAGCGGATTCGGCGGGGCACCGCAGAAGCGGGTGGGATTCCCAGATGGCCGCGCGCATATGGCATGTGATAGGTGGTGCGTAGGAGGTATCCTACTGCTGCGCGGAGGTCCCGCGCGATGCGAAATGCGCACCATGTCCGCTTCACAAAAAAGCCCTTCCGGCACCCCGAAAATGGAAAAATCGTCGCCGTGGTTGGATTGGAAATCCGTGACCGGAGGCTTCCCATCCTAAGGCCGCACGTGCCAAATATGGCCTCGTTCCGACAAACTATGCGGTGAAACGGGCCGTTTCCTACTCATTTCCCCTAAAAGCCATAGAACTCGGACGAGATAGCCCCGTTCGTGAAGGGTTCTCCAAGATAATTGTCGTATCCCAGTTCCGTCTTTTGCGGTGGTTACTAGGACACATAAAATGACGCCACGCGGCTCCGCTCGATTTTTGCTCCGTTTGCTTTGCAACTGGCAAAACGGGGCGCCCGGACATGCGGTATGGCCGTACCGGGCGCGCGCTGCACCCGTCCGCCAACACGCGAAACGGAAAAAAGCATAAAATTACACGTCCTAAGACCTGATTTTCCCTCCATTTATTGAGCGAAGGAAAGTGTCCACTTCAAATCCGGTCATTTCCAGGATTTGGGCACCGCTGGAAGCGGTGGGATTGGAATGGCCCGCGTGCATATGGCATGTGATAGGTGGTGCGTAGGATCCTACCGCTCGCGGAGGTCCCGCGATATGAAATGCGCACCATGTAGCTTCTTCACAAAAAAAGCCCTTTCGGCACCCCGAAAATGGAAAAACCGTCGCCCGTGGTTCGGATTGGAAATCCGCGACCGGGGCCTTGCTTCCCATCCTAAGGCCCACGCACGTGCCAAATATAGCCTCGTTCCGACAAACTATGTGGTGAAACGGGCCGTTTCCTACTCATTTCCCCTAAAAGCCATAGAACTCCGGACGAGATAGCCACATTCGTGAAGGGTTTCCAAGATAATTGCCGTATCCCAGTTCCGTCTTTTGCAGTGGTTACTAGGACACATAAAATGACTCCACGCGGCTCCGCTCGAATTTTGGCTCCGTTTGCTTTGCCAACTGCGCAAAACGAGGCCGCCGGGACATGCGGTATGGCCGTCACGGGCGCGCGTGCACCCGTCCGCCAATGCGCGAAACGGAAAAACATTTAGCACATAAAATGACGCGTCCTAGACCTAAAAACATTTTCCCTCCATTTATTGAGCGAAGGAAAGTGTCAGATTCAAATCCGGTCATTTCAGTGATTCGGCGGGCACGCGAAGCGGGTGGGATTCCCGAGATGGCTTCCGCATATGGCATGTGATAGGTGGTGCGTAGGAGGTATCCTACCGCTGCGCGGAGGTCCCGCGCGATACTGAAATACGCACCATGTAGCTGCTTCACAAAAAAGCCCTTGCGGCACCCGAAAATGGAAAAACCGTCGCCGTGGTTCGGATTGGAAATCCGCGACCGGGGCCTTGCTTCCCATCCTAAGGCCCACGCACGTGCCAAATATAGCCTCGTTCCGACAAACTATGTGGTGAAACGGGCCGTTTCCTACTCATTTCCCCTAAAAGCCATAGAACTCCGACGAGATAGCCCTGTTCGTGAAGGGTTTTCCAAATAATTGCCGTATCCCAGTTCCGTCTTTTGGAGTGGTTACTAGGACACATAAAATGACGCCACGCGGCTCCGCTCGATTTTTGGCTCCGTTTGCTTTGCCAACTGCGCAAAACGGGCCGCCGGGACATGCGGTATGGCCGTCGGGCGCGCGTGCACCCGTCCGCCAACGCGCGAACGGAAAACATTTAGCACATAAAATGACGCGTCCTAGACCTAAACACATTTTTCCCTCCATTTATTGAGCGAAGGAAAGTGTCGCCCCAGTTCAAATCCGGTCAGTTTCCGCGGATTCGGCGGGCACCGCAGAAGCGGGTGGGATTCCCAGAGATGGCTTCCGCGCGCATATGGCATGTGATAGGTGGTGCGTAGGGTATCCTACCACGAGCGGAGGTCCCGCGATACTGAAATGCGCACCATGTAGCTGCTTCACACAAAAAAATCCCTTGCGGCACCCCGAAAATGGAAAAACCATCGCCGTGGTTCGGATTGGAAATCCGCGGGGAACCTTGCTTCCCATCCTAAGGCCCACGCACGTGCAAATATAGCCTCGTTCCGACAAACTATGTGGTGAAGCGGACCGTTTCCTACTCATTTCCCCTAAAAGCCATAGAACTCGGACGTGATAGCCGTTCGTGAAGGGTTTTCAAGATAATTTCGTATCCCGTCTTTGGCAGTGGTTACTAGGACACAAAATGACGCCACGCGGCTCCGCTCGAATTTTGGCTCTCCGTTTGCTTTGCCTGCCACAAAACGAGGACATGCGGTATGGCCGTTCGGGCGCGCGTGCACCCGTCCGTGCGAAAAGGAAAACATTGCACATAAAATGATGCGTCCTAGACCTAAAACATTTTCCCTCCATTTATTGAGCGAAGAAAGTGTCGCCCATTCAAATCCGGTCGGTTTCAGTTTCGGCGGGGCACCGCAGGAAGCGGGTGGGATTCCAGATGGCTTCGCGCGCATATGGCATGTGATAGGTGGTGCGTAGGAGGTATCCTACCGCTGCGGAGGTCCCGCGATACTGAAATGCGCACCATGTAGCTGCTTCACAAAAAAAAAGCCCTTGCGGCACCAAAATGGAAAACCGTCGCCCGTGGTTCGGATTGGAAATCCGCGACCGGCCTTGCTTCCAGGCCCACGCCGCCTGTATCCTCGTTCGACAAACTATGTGGTGAAACGGGCCGTTTCCTACTCATTTCCCCTAAAGGCCATAGAACTCCGGACAGATAGCCTGTTCGTGAAGGGTTTTCCAAGATAATTGCCGTATCCCAATTCCGTCTGTTGGAGTGGTTACTAGGACACATAAAATGACGCCATGCGGCTCCGCTCGAATTTTGGCTCCGTTTGCCAAGCTGCAAAACGGGGCCGCCGGGACATGCGGTATGGCCGTACCGGGCGCGCGTGCACCCGTCCGCCAACGCGCGAAACGGAAAACATTTAGCACATAAAATGACGCGTCCTAGACCTAAAAACATTTTTCCCTCCATTTATTGAGCGAAGGAAAGTGTCGCCCATTCAAATCCGGTCGGTTTCAGCGGATTCGGACCACGGAAGCGGGTGGGATTCCCGGATGGCTTCCGCGCGCATATGGCATGTGATAGGTGGTGCGTAGGAGGTATCCTACCCGAGCGGAGGTCCCGCGATCTGAAATGCGCACCATGTAGCTGCTTCACACAAAAAAGCCCTTACGACACCCGAAAATGGAAAAACCATCGCCGTGGTTCGGATTGGAAATCCGCGACCGGGGCCTTGCTTCCCATCCTAAGGCCCACGCACGTGCAAATATAGCCTCGTTCCGACAAACTATGTGGTGAACGGGCGTTTCTACATTTCCCCTAAAAGCCATAGAACTCCGGACGAGATAGCCCTGTTCGTGAAGGGTTTTCCAAGATAATTGCCGTATCCCAGTTCCGTCTTTTGCGGTGGTTACTAGGACACATAAAATGACGCCACGCGGCTCCGCTCGAATTTTTGGCTCCGTTTGCTTTGCCAACTGCGCAAAACGGGCCGCGGGACATGCGGTATGGCCGTACCGGCGCGCGCGTGCACCCGTCCGCCAACGCGAAACGGAAAACATTTAGCACATAAAATGATGCGTCCTAGACCTAAAAACATTTTCCCTCCATTTATTGAGCGAAGGAAAGTGTCGCCCCAGTTCAAATCCGGTCGGTTTCCGGAGTTCGGGCGGGGCACCGCAGAAGCGGGTGGGATTCCCAGATGGCTTCCGCGCGCATATGGCATGTGATAGGTGGTGCGTAGGAGGTATCCTACCGCTGCGCGGAGGTCCCGCGCGATACTGAAATGCGCACCATGTAGCTGCTTCACAAAAAAAAGCCCTTGCGGCACCCCGAAAATGGAAAAACCGTCGCCCGTGGTTCGGATTGGAAATCGCGACCGGGGCCTTGCTTCCCATCCTAAGGCCCACGCACGTGCCAAATATAGCCTCGTTCCGACAAACTATGTGGTGAAACGGGTCGTTTCCTACTCATTTCCCCTAAAAGCCATAGAACTCCGGACGAGATAGCCCTGTTCGTGAAGGGTTTTCCAAGATAATTGCCGTATCCCAGTTCCGTCTTTGCGGTGGTTACTAGGACACATAAAATGACGCCACGCTCCGCTCGAATTTTTGGCTCCGTTTGCTTTGCCAAGCGCAAAACGGGCCGCCGGGACATGCGGTATGGCCGTACCGGGCGCGCGTGCACCGTCCGCCAAAGCGCGAAACGTAAAACATTTAGCACATAAAATGACGCAACCTAAAAACATTTTTCCCTCCATTTATTGAGCGAAGGAAAGTGTCGCCCGTTCAAATCCGGTCGTTTCCTGGGGATTGGCGGGGCACCGCAGGGAGCGGGTGGGATTCCCAGATGGCTTCCGCGCGCATATGGCATGTGATAGGTGGTGCGTAGGAGGTATCCTACCCTGCGCGGAGGTCCCGCGCGATACGAAATGCGCACCATGTGTGCTTCACAAAAAAGCCCTTGCGGCACCTCGAAATGGAAAAACCGTCGCCGTGGTTCGGATTGGAAATCCGCGACCGAGGCCTTGCTTCCCATCCTAAGGCCCACGCACGTGCCAAATATAGCCTCGTTCCGACAAACTATGTGGTGAAACGGGCCGTTTCTACTCATTTCCCCTAAAGACATAGAACTCGGACGAGATAGCCACGTTCGTGAAGGGTTTTCCAAGATAATTGCCGTATCCCAGTTCCGTCTTTTGCAGTGGTTACTAGGACACATAAAATGACGCCACGCAGCTCCGCTCGAATTTTTGGCTTCGTTTGCTTTGCCAATTGTGCAAAACGGGGCCGCCGGGACATGCGGTATGGCCGTACAGCGCCGCGTGCACCGTCGCGCGAAACGGTAAACATTTAGCACATAAAATGACACGTCACACTTGTACATATATGTTAGCCAAACCTTACATCACACTTGTACACATATGTTATGGGCATATGCAAGTTTTCCAGCGATTCCGACGCTCCGATGGTCTGTATCTTGAGGCGGGGACCCCGCAGATCTACCCCTATAGCTTTCTCCGTGTGAGGGTTTACCAATGGACTTTTTTACTTGCTTTGGTTTGTTTAGGACATATGTACATGGAAACCATAGGTTGGGCATACTTTACCATAAAATAGGCTCTATTTGAGCCGTGGCGGGAGTTTCCACATACAGATCCTGGATTTTACCAAGTGTTGGCCCATGTATGGGGAAATCGTCAATGCCGGGTACATGCAAGGTTAGCCAAACCTTACATCACACTTGTACATATATGTTAGGGGCAGATGCAAGTTTTCCAACAATTCTCACGCTCCGGTGATCTGTATCTTGGGAAACCCTAGGGCGGGGACCCCGATCTACCCCTATAGCTTTCTCCGTGCGAGAGTTTACCAATGTAATTTTTTACTTGTTTTGGTTTATTTAGGACATATATACATGTAAACCATAGGTTGGGCATACTTTACCATAAAATAGGCTCCATTTGAGCCGTGGTGGGAGTTTCCACATACAGATCCTGGATTTTACCAAGTGTTGGCCCATGTATGTGGAAATCGTCAACAACGGGTACATCCAAGGTTAGCCAAACCTTACATCACACTTGTACACATATGTTATGGGCATATGCAAGTTTTCCGGCGATTCCGACGATCCGATGGTCTGTATCTTGAAAACCCTAGGGCGGGGACCCCGAGATCTACCCCTATAGCTTTCTCCGTGTGAGGGTTTACCAATGGACTTTTTTACTTGTTTTGGTTTGTTTAGGACATATGTACATGGAAACCATAGGTTGGGCATACTTTACCATAAAATAGGCTCTGTTTGAGCCGTGGCGGGAGTTTCCACATACAGATCCTGCATTTCACCAAGTGCTAGCCCATGTATGCGGAAATCGTCAACCGGGTACATGCAAGGTTAGCCAAACCTTACATCACACTTGTACATATATGTTAGGGGCAGATGCAAGTTTTCCAACAATTCCGACGCTCCGATGATCTGTATCTTGGGAAACCCTAGGGTGGGGACCCCGCAGATCTACCCCTAGGGTTAGGGTTAGGGTTAGAGTTAGGGTTAGCAATGTATGTGGAAACCATAGGGTTAGGGTTAGGGTTAGAGTTAGGGATAGGGTTAGAGCTAGGGTTAGATTTAGGGTTAGGGAAACCGTAGGGCGGGGACCCCGCACATCTACCCATATGTACATCAATAGCAAATGTTGGGCCTAGTGGCTCCGGTTGACCCGTCTGCGAAGAGCGTCACTCGTGGGACCTACATATGCCATCTACCAATTCTTAAAAAATAGAACCATTTTTTACATAATTCATACTAGTACATAAATAATACAAACATAATATAAAGTAATATAAGAGAGGAAAAAATAAAAAATAAACCCTACGGCGGGGACCATGCAAATCTACCCCTAGGGTTAGGGTTAGGGTTAGCAATGGACTTTTTCCTTTTTGGTGATGCACTATGCGGGAGAGAAACGACGGGAAAAACTTGGCAGAAGAGAAAAAGGGCGGGAGAGAAAGAGTGGGAAAGTTTGGCAGGAAATCGGGCGGGAAAAAGAAAAACAGCGAGGTTATGCCGACGGTGGCCCTCGGCATAGACTTCGAGTGTGACATCATCTGCCAGGAGGAGAAGAAAAAAAAATGGACATGCGCTACACCGACGGTGGCCCTCGGCGTAGGCTTGACGTCGTTAGAGGGACGTTAGGGCACGGTTGGGCTGGGCTGTCTACGCAGGGATACGCCGAGGGGCAGGCATACGCCGAGTGCCATCGTCGGCGTATGCCTGGCTACGCCGACGGCTTCACTACGCCGAGTGGTGAGCCGAGGAGCTGGGCTGGCCGGCCCGTACGCCGACGGCCCCGATGTTTGGCCGTCGGCGTATGACACGGCCGTCGGCACCTCGTGCGATTCCTGTAGTGTTCCGTGGCCCTGGATGAATTGTAGCATGCTCACTCGAAAAGCTGTTGTCGTGCATACTAAAATCGGAACTGCATGCAAATGTGTAATAATCATGGAGTAAGTCTAACTAACACATCTTCTTCTGTTCTTCTGTTCTGATAGATTTCATAAGGCAGCCATGTGTACACGGTTCGGGTGGTGCGCACAAGCAACCTTCCGTAGCCAGCTAACTTGTCGTCCATCTTTGTTTGTGGCTATAAGTATTTCATTCAAGTGGGAAGCATATTGGGGAATAACAGAATTCGGCAGCAATACCGGACTTGATAACCATGAACAGAAGTGGCATACTCTATCAATTGCACACGCTAGGCCTTGTCTTTAAATATGTGCGACCTGTGCGTTACCCAATGATCACATCGACTAGTGCAGGCTAATTAAGCATGGAGGCCTCAATTCCGGTGATCGACCTGTTGTCGCCAGGTTCCGCGGGTGCCATCGCCGACGCTTGCGGCAGCCACGGCTTCTTCAAGGCCGTGAACCACGGCATGGACGTGGGCATCGTGGAGACGCTCGAGGCCGAGGCGAGGTCCTTTTTCGCGCTGCCCGAGGGTGACAAGTTGAGCAGCTCTGCCGACCTCAGCAAGCCGCTCGGCTATGGCTGCCGCAGCATCGGCACCAACGGCGACGTCGGCTCGGTGGAGTACCTGCTCATGTCCACCGTTAATTCCAACTCAACTATGCCCATCGCACTTTGGTATGTTACATACATAATTAATCTCCACCTGCTCTCTGTTTAATCTAAGGGAATATATGTTACTCGCTCTGATCCATATTATTTGCTATTAAAATAGATGTATCTATAATTAAAACATATCTAGGTACATGTGCATTAGTGTTAAGTAATATGAATCGGAGGGAACTGATCACGTGTTAATTATCAACGAGTGCAGCAACGCGCTGGATGAGTACATGAGGATAGTGCAGGAGGTGGCGGGGAGGGTGCTTGTGCTGATGGCGGAAGGGCTGGGGATGGTGGACACGAACGTGTTCAGGGGCATGGTGCAGAGGAACGACAGCGACGAGTTGCTACGTGTAAACCACTACCCGCACTCGCTGCGGCTGGAAGCGCCGGGCTCCACAGGGTTCGGCGAGCACACGGACCCTCAGCTCATGTCGCTGCTGCGCTCCAACTCTGTCTCGGGGCTGCAGATCGCGCTGCTCGACGGCACCTGGCTCCCCGTCGCGCCCGACGCCGAGTCCATTTTCATCAACGTCGGAGACGTCATGCAGGTCCTCACCAACGGTAGGTACAGGAGCGTGAGGCACAGGGTGGTGGCACAGGCCGGGGAAGGCGTCCTGTCAAGGCTCTCCATGGTGTACTTTGGCGGCCCTGCGCCGACGGAGTGGATCGTGCCCATGCCTAACCTGTTGCAGCCGCAGGACACCATCTTTTACAAGGGATTTTGGTGGGGCGATTACAAGACGGCCGCGAGCAGGACCAAGCTTGCCGCCTGCAGACTAGAACCCTTCCTGCTCCACCAGCTCGCCGCCCGAGAAACACCCCAGTCCGCAACCGTCTTGCTACTGAATACTACTACTACTACTCCGGAGTAGAGGTATCGATTAGGCCTCTATGTAATATCTATTGTTCCCTCCATCTCGTCAAATTTGTCTAAAATTTGAATGTATCTACTTACGAGATGGTGCCTACGTACATTCAAATTTTAATATTTATTTATTGGGTAAAAATTTGTAGCGTGTGGCGGAGGGAGAGTGGCGTGCGTGTGTTCACAGCACCTTGGTGATGTCTTGTAATTGGTTTGCTCTTTCTTCTATAAAGATAAGGCACGTTTTCCGCGTGCTCTCGAAAAAAAAATCGTAGCGTTCCTATTTGCTACCATATAAGTACGTGTGATGACCGGAAATGGCTAACGGAACCCAGGTACGGCGAGGATGTAAACGTAGCCAATGAGAGAGCACCACGTTTTATACAACATACGTTTGTATTTGTGGCAGGTATATGATGTGTATTTCTCTTACGCTTCACATTACACTAATTTGTATTAAATCCTTTGCCCCCCATCGCTCCTTCCCCCACCTCTCCCGCTCTCGCCATACTCCACCACCGTTCCGCCGGCACCTCCCCTTCCTTCTCCTCTTCTGCTTGGCCTGCAGCGATGGAGATGCAGACGGTGAAGGCGCGGGACACCTCCTGCAGAATGAACGCGGCGGCGGCCTCAGCCTAGCCCTGCCCACGCAGCGCCCACAGCGCCTCCAGCGTGCGTGCGGTCCTCCTTCAGATGCTCCTGGCGCCGGTGGTGTTCATCGGGGGCAAGCTGGTGGGCGGGCTCGAGCGGCTCATGGCGAAGCACATCGCCGGCGAGCTCGTGCCTGTCCTGAAGCAGGCCGGAGCCCTGTGACTTTCATTCGTCCTCACGATCTGCTGTTAATCACCTAATTCCGCCCTAGTTATAGTAAGTTTCGAATATATATCCGTGCAGCACATGGCAACTCTACCATTTGTTCTCCTATTTATTCTCGATGTGGTCGGCATGCCATCTGAATCCTCAAAGTATAGTAGGCAGACAAATCGAGCTCCTGCCCCTCCGATCCAATCCCTTTTATTTCTCGTGATGTTTGCGTGTAATGTTCTCATACTCTGAAAAATCAATGGATCCTATTTGTGAGGAAGCAGCGCATATGTTCACTAATCTGTAGATTAGGAACAGTCAAGCTGGAGAAGTACTATCACATCACATTGATTAGTTGCATTTGGTAGGTCCGTTTTATGTGGTACTGGCTGGTAAGTGTCAAGTCGCCTGGAATCGTGTAGTCCATGAATGGCTTGGAGTACTCCAGTTTTGGGGGAAATGTCCATGCTCGCCCTTAACGTCCGCGGCCACGATCTCACCAGGCAGCAGCGCATCCGCCGGGATCTTCGCCATATCGGAGCGTACCTCGACGAAGAAGCTGGCGACGCCCGACGATCCGCACCTCGTTGAATAAGCCTCGCGACCACCGGATCTGGCGCATCCGGCCTCGCAGCCACCGGATCAGGCCACGCCGACGCCGGATTCGGCGATTCGTCGCCGGCTTGGACCAAAAAGCTGACTCTTTTTGGTCAAAGGGACTCGCGCCGAGCAGATGGAAAATAGAGGGGAGCGCTCTGATGCTATGGAAGGCGGCGACGCGAGGCTAGGGAAGGTGGCGCGGCGAGGCGAGGGGGGCGACAGCGAGGTGAGAGCGGCGGCGACGCGAGCTTGACGGCGACACGAGACGAGAGGAGAAAGGAGAAAGGAGAAAGGAGCAGAGAGCGGTGTGAGCAATGTGAGCATGTGCTGCCATCCGGAGTGCGGATGCTGCCGTCCGGAGTGCGGGTTAACAAACAAAAGGGCTTGAGGGTTTTTTCGCAAAACTGCCATCCAGACACTTTTTTCGGACCGGAGGGAGTACAATATTTTTTGCTGTCAACACAGAATAGTCCTTGAATGTCTACATAGTGAAACCATAAGGTATAGCTTAGTGCAAAGTTTCCAACATTATGATGGTGGCATGAGGGATCAATAAAATTCAAGCATGAAACAATCATCAATGTAAAACAAAGACATCACAATCCGAGATGACAAATGATATCATCGGTCAAATACACATATGCGTACTTTCTCATGAGGAGATACCAACAGACATTGCATTAGAAAGAACAAATCATTATACCATATCACCTTGGTTCTTCATTGCTCAGCAATGGTGCAGGTGAGCGAGGTGGCTAAGCACAAAGCATAGCAGCCCGAAGCGACGATCTTATACTGCTTCTGCTCCCACACTTGCTTGCACTGCTTATGCTCCTACACATTTGCGTTTTGTAAGCCACCGACCCCGAACAATCATGCCGACTTGGTGCGGCTGCTGCACCGGATGGTTGCAAGGTGGAGGCCTGTGAGGGCGGGAAGGAGTGGAGGTGTGTGGGTCAGCTGAATATTTTTTGATAGCAGAGGTAGGAAAAAGAAATGATAAACCACATATTTTGGACAATTTTGAGAAGCATCTTCAGAGATGAGTGCCCATGCCTTGAGCCTGCAAAAATAAAAGTTCCACATAAGGATATGTTATCTAGAATCAAATTATTTTCAGATGAGTGCCCATGCCTTGAGCCTTTGCCAATTATTTTCATACATATGATGCAATTCACAACCTAATATAGGCATATATGCCCAACCGACCAGAAACAAATAATATTATGGAGATGAAGAAAGAACCTTCTAGAGTTTAAGCAGAAAAACCTGCGTTACGCAAGTTTTTCTGCAAACGGTCCTTCCTCTTGTCAAGATCCTTTCCTGCAAACAGAAACATTAGAGGCACACATTTCAGCTAATCTTCAGTTACCATCCAGTGCAGGAACCATGTCGCATCACAAACAGTTTCACCTGCAAGATGCGCTTGAGGAGCTGATTCATGCTAGTTATCGATATGGGTGGGGATGCACGGATAGATCAAACCAAAAGGTGGGACAAACAGCAGGACCTCAATATCAGCCGACGAACAACGAATTCATTCAGATACCGAAATTGCTGAAGGAGGCCGCGGCGAGACGCGCCGTTGAAGGCATCATCCTCGCCGTGTTGTCTGCGTCCTCTGCGCCAAGTGGACTGTCAGCTCAAGCCCTACACCGAACGAATCAAGTTGGTCTTCCCGTGCTTCGGCCGTCGCCGCGGATTCGTCGTCTGGCCATCCCGGACCTTGCCGAGCACCTTCTCCCATCAGGATGAGCCACTGATTTGTTTCCCTTTGCCCCGTCTCTCAAGTGATGCCATCGTGCACCCCCTCCGGCGAGCCGTGCGTGGCCGCAACAACCGCCTCCAGAGATCCAATCCAAATCACATTCATAAAACAGGGGGAAACAAGCACCTTTTTTTCGAGTCAAACCATAACTATAAGACGCAAGTATGGTGTCAACTTGATATAGGTGTTCTGTAGGTATCATGCATGATTTCACGGCGTCCTAATAAAACTAGCCTTTTTCTGTAAAAGTGTTATGGCATGCCTTAGTAAAAAGAAACTCTATTTGGTATTATGAAGAAGTGTTTCCTAGTAGAGTGCCAATTTGGTATCCACCTACGAGCAACTCGCTTAACTCTGGTCTCCCTCTCTCCTTCCTGTTTCAGATAATATTGCTTGCACTCCAACACCCAATGATTAGCCTGTCTCAAAATCTCATCAACAGAAATTCCTTTTCCCTCTGCATTTAGCTTGTTTCTACTCAAACTCAACCACCAACACCATAAGGTACAGCAGATTTGGATCTTCTTGTCACGTGTCAGTTCTAGGATTTTCTGCACCACCTCTTTGGAATTTTGCAACGTACACATATGTTGGCGCAGCTCATCAAGTCCCATTCTTGGCCAAAGCTGTTTCACTTGCCAATGCAGAGTGCTGATAGGTAGTTGTACTTTTCATGACTAGGTTACTGAATCTTAATGAAAATGTTCAGTGTAACATGTCTTGCTTTTATGCTGTCCTAAGGTTATCCAGGGCTCATTGTCGAAGTAGATAGTCGTCATTCTATGAAAATACAGTCTTCCTACTACAGCTTTTGCAGCTTTGCTTTTCCACTTCGTATCTTGCCATGCAGTTCTTTGCAGTACATCGTTGTTCATGTGAATTTATATCTAGGATGTGTTTTAACTCTCAGCCAAGTACTATTTGCTCCTCCCATGGTGTTCAGTAAATGATGACCCTGTCATATTGCTGGTTTGCAGAACAACACTTGTGTTTTTTAGATGTTTACTTGTCATTTGACGCCCTGAAAGAGTGTTTCTATTAGGTCTATCTTGGAGACATAACAAGCTGTCAGCGTATAGGCTGGTAGCCGTGGTTTTCTAAGAGCAGTGTTTTTTAACTGCTCATTAAGGCAGGCTGAACTGTCAAATTTTGACCCACAATTGCATACACATTTTCACATAATTTCGGATAGAATTCTCTTTGTTTTATAATCTATACTTTGACCTTCACTTTGCCATCCATTTGTTCATCATAGTATAACACATGCAGTTCTTCTACATGGTTTGAAAGAAACATTTGTCCCGCCCTCGATAGGTTGCAGTGCAAGACCTTTGCGGATTCGAACCAGAAAGTAATGCATGTGCTGTCAGCCGACCCATCTTTTTTGTGTGCTACTACTACCGTACCTTAGTTGGTTACTTGTCTGCCTTGTTTTTTTTTTCTTTTTGTTTGCCTTCCCTTATCATGGTACCCTGATATATTACTGCTGTTTGGATGATTTCAAAGATCTGCAATATTGGTTTGCAGGCTATGAAGAGGAGTACTTGGGATAGCTCTGTGAAAACAACGAATGAATGTCCCCAGGCAGATGTCACAGCAGATAGAGATTGACTAATGTTTTCCCAGTAGGAAGACAGCCCTACGAACTTCTTTGCTTGGTGCTACCTAGTTTCATTACTTGCTCAGAACCATGCCTAAAGATATTTACTGTGTAATAATTGAATTTCTATCTATTCTAGTGTGCTAAAAAGATTAGATTTTTATTTGTGATACAAGTCTAATTTAAACTGTCAAAAAAGATTGTACTTTATTCATTTATGTTGAATACACTTGAAAACACTAGTTTGTAAAACCAGTGTTTCAAACAAGTGTTTTAGATGAAACGGGTAGTGTTTTGGGTGGCTGGTGTTTTCACCCAAAACACCTCTCAAAACACTCCTCAGCACACAAACAAAAACACTGGCACCGTATGAGGCCTCAGGATCACTGGCTATCAGACCTGCCACTACCCAATTGCCCCAAACAACCCGTTATGTTGCACATGCCGTGTGCAACACTATTTGTCAAATCTGTTAAGCATTGGTGGTTCTGTGATGGATTGGTTGATTCGTCTTAAAAACTGGAAGATGACATAGTTAAAACTTGTGTCATTCCTGACTCGACCCGTTGAGTTATCACTACGTTTTCAACAGTTTTAAGAAACTCCCATCCAGATGCTCCTATTTCGGCCATGTTTGGAACGCACGACTCTCAATCTGTCAATTTCGATTTGGCTGTAAACTAGGCTAATTGACTACACAAAAATAACTAAGGTGACTACAAGGTATTAGTCAGTGAAAAAAAAGCAGCAGCCCTACAGCAAGTAAACTAAAAGGTAACACAACTGTGCAAAATAAGGGGGAAAATGTAGTCCACACTGCAAAAGTATAAATTTATTGCTATGCAAGGTGATTGGTTTACAGTTATGTATACCAGCTGCAGGCATGTCCTGGTTTGTTGTCTAGCAACTGACAAAATAGGACTGAACTTGAGGCTAACAAAACAGCAACAGTGTATAACTCCATTTCATTTGTACAAATGGCAATCATGTACAATAAACACAAACATCTAATTCAAGCCTGGAAGTGGCAACATCCCCATCGCATTGGTTACTCTAATGAAAAGGAAAACGGAGTAAAGAGCAATGAGACCAACTCCAAGGGTCCTGTTAGGCCGCATGTCGCCTCGTGGCAGCATAACAAGAGCCCAGATCAATCCAGCAACAAGGAAGCTCATCGTGTAAATAAGAGAGCTGTCTTGCGGAAGAGCATAAGAGTTGGGTGCCGTTGACCAAGCTCCAAGCAGCATTGATATTCCCAAGCCAGCAAGTGTGTTGAACATAGGTCCTGCATAACATCCAGACATAGCAATCTGCACACCGTCTCCTCCATTCATTGCCAAGGCAACATTTGACATCAAGTCGCCCATCGAGTTGCCCCATGCTAACACCGTTAACCCAAGAATTGAAGGATTAATCCCAAGTATCACTCCAAATGCAACCAACAGTGCAACCAGCTCATTGGCAATGATATAGAACCAAGTGATGCTCATGACAAATCCTCCACATACCCATGGGAACAAATATCTCCTTGGAGGGCGATCAGGAGTGGTGAATTTGAAAGCGAGAGCAGCAAGTGCAATCCCGAAGAGAGCAGATATCACATATGATGCAATGGTAGCCCCCGTGGAAACTCCATCCTGACTGTTCCACAGAAAAGCCAAAAGAAGAGGCGCCAAGCCAGCACTTGCAACAGCATATTGTTTCGACCAGCGGTCTTGCTCAACTATTGGAATCGTCAATTTTCTTGGTATTGTCAAGGGCAGCTCCAAAAACAAAAACAGCTTGGAGAAGTTAAGCGTGGAGGTATCGACTCTGCCTTCTTCATTCCAACCCCACAATGGCCTGTCGGGCGAACCATCTCTCCCTTGGTTTGAGTAGATAGCCACATGAGAAGCCCACATCCACTGAGGCAAGGATGTGTTTGTATGGGCCAGATCCTCCTCACTTGTATCCTCCTCGAGAAGTGAAGTGTAGACAGAGTCATCCTCCTCTACTCCTTGCGCGAAAATACTTGCGCGCACAGGAAGCAATGGTGTGACTAGATCAAACTTGAGCATCCGTGCATGCTTCCTTAGTAACTCATTTGCAGCCACCACAAATGCATAGACCACATAAATCAAGACAAACAGCATAGCCCCCCAGAAAGTCACCTTCCCGACGATCAATATAATAGAGAGCGCGAGCAGAGTGATGAGGAAGAATCCAACATCCCTCACAAAGCACTTCCAGTCAATCTGCACATTCTTCTCCACGACGGACAATGACACCGCCCCAACGACGACACAGGTAACAAACACCGCTCCGCCGAGCACGCTGTTGAGCCCCACGTCTCCGGAGCCAGACCCCATGAACGCGGCAATACTGGCGAAGACATCAGGAGCACCATTACCAAATGGGAGCAGCGTGACACCAGCCACGGTGGGCGGGAGCCGCAGCAGCGCCGACATCTTCTCGAGGCTGCAGCAGAAGTAGTCCGCGGCCGTGTTGCCGAGCATGTAGAACAAGGCTGCCAGGCACACCGCGAGCACGGCGTAGCCGAGCAGGCTGAATCTCTCGCACCTGCAGTAGAAGAAGTCTAGGTAGTCCACGAACCCGCCGGAGCTGCACTGCGGGTGGGCCCGGACGAAGTCGCACTGGGAGCTGAAACCCTCGTGGCGCGCGATGCCGGCGCACGAGGCGGAGGGGTTGTCTAGCTGCGGAGGGGTGATCTCCGAAAGGTTCCCGCCGTTGGACGCGGCGGGGCTGGCGGAGAGGAATCTGCGGTACACCGGGCGCGAAGGTCGCGGAGAGTCCCCATCCGAGCGGATGGAGAGGAAGAGGAGGAACAGTACCAGTGAGGCGGCGGCGAGGGGCCGAATCCGGCGAGGATGCGGCGGCCGCGAGGCGATCATCTCCGGCGAGATCACGAATTGGAGTTTGGCGGGACTGGCATGCCCGAATCTGAGGGGGGGGGGGGCTAGGGTTTGCGCGGAGGGGAATTGGGGATTGACGACCTTACGCGAGAGGAAGGAGAAGACGTGTCGTATGCCGCGCCAACAAGGAACGGTAACGGAACGGTAGTTGTTGACTGGGCCGGATTAGGCTTCAACCGGATTGGGCTAAATGTTTCCGATTATATTCTTGGGCTATTCGGCGGTTACCCACTTCAAGTGGCAACGATGGAATGCGGAATCCTATTCATCACCCGCGGGGCCGTGGCCCATCAACAGGCACGGAGCAGTAGGCCTCGGGTTTCTTCGGTTTTTGTGGAGTTTTTTTTTTCTTGGGTTTCGATTTTCTTTGATTTTTTTAAACAAATTTTAAAGTCGAGTAAATTTTAAAGTTAAGTAAATTTTAAATTCGAACACATTTTAAACTAAGCAAATTTTAAATTTAAGCAAATTTTAAATCTGAGCAAATTTCAAATCTGGGTAATTTTTAAATTTAAGCAAATTTTGAATTTAGACAAATTTGAAATGTAAGCAATTTTTGAATATAATTTTTTTTATTCTACGCAAATTACAAATCTAAAGAAATTTTGAATTTGGGAATTTTTGAAAGAACCAAACTAATGGGCATGGCCAATTAACGGTTTCCCCTTAGCGATGGTTATAAGCCATCGCTAAGGGGTGATGGTTATAAGCCATCGCTAAAGGGTGATGGTTAGCACCTCCCATGGGAAATGGCCCGTGTCAACCCGTTGGGTTCTTCACCCGGGCCAAAGTTAAGAGGCCAATGGGTCAGATGAGGCGGCTCTTCCTATTTGACGCTCTCAGCGTTCGTTACGGGGCAACGACTCAACCACTACCTCGATCGTCTGGCTCTCTCTTCTACTTTCCTCGTTTTTCTACGGGATGTTTAAAGACAATTCGGTTATCTGTTCGATTTTGATGAAATAAGAAAAATCCAAGATCTAAAGAAGAAAATCATAGAATTGAAAAAATAATAGATTTCAAAATAGTTTATATTTGCCCAGAACTCATATGAAAATGACGCTGAAAAATATAGAGAAAAAAGCGAAGGGAACAGACGTGATTGGAGGCTAATAACGAGATCAGATCTCGTGGTTGATGTAGACGATCGTTCCGGTGCTGCAATCCGGCAGCACTTCCGTACTCGGTCGTGCGTACGGTGTCGATGAAGTCCTTCCTCTCCCCGTTCCGGCGGGCAGCGGCGGTGTGGTAGATCTCCTCGGAATCCCAGCAGCACTACGGTGTGGTGGTGGAGGTGGAGGAGAAATTCCTGCAGGGCTTCGCCAAGCCTCCGCAGGAAGGAGGAGGGAGAGAGGGGCGCCTAGGGTTTGGGGAATGAAGTCATGCGCCCCAACCCTCCCCTCTCGCTTATATAGGCGTGGGAGCTGCCTTGGCCCCTCCTCTAAGCCCTAGGGTCGGCCAAAACAAGGGGGGAACTTCCCCCCAAGTTAAGTCTCTATTTTCAAGGGATTTGATCTTACCCACTTGATCCAGCCACATGGGCCTTGGGGGGCTGGTGTGCCTGGCCCATGTGGGCCTATGCGACCCCTTCGGTACATGTTGGTAGTTCGGGATAGGTGGGCCCCACTATGGTTCCCTCGGAACCTTTGTCGAAAAATCTGAACTTTTAACCACGAAAATGACTTCCCATATATGAATCTTATTCTCCGGACTATTTCGGACCTCCTCGTGATGTCCTGGATCCCATCCGAGACTCCGAAAATCATTTGGTCTCCATCTCATATTCTGAATCTACTTATACGACATCGAACCTTAAGCGCGTTACCCTACGGTTCGTGAACTATGCGACATGATCAAGAATCCTATCCAATCAATAACCAATAGCGGGACCTGGAGATCCATAATGGCTCCAACATATTCAGCGATAACTTAGTAATCGATTGAACCATTAACATACGATACCGATTTCCTTTGTCGCGTGATACTTTACTTGTCCGAGGTTTGATCATCGATATCTCCATACCTAGTTCAACCACGTTACCGACAAGTACTCTTTACTCGTACCGTGGTATGTCATCTCTTGTGACCTCGTCACATGCTTGCAAGCTAATTAGACGATATTCCACCGAGAGGGTCCAGATTATATCTATCTGTCATCAGGATGGACAAATCCCACTCTTGATCCATATGCCTCAACTCAAACTTTCTGAATACTCAATCCCATCTTTATAACCACCCATTTACGCAGTGGCGTTTGATGTAATCAAAGTACCCATCCGTGTAAGTGATTTACATGATCTCATGGTCGAAGGACTAGGTTACTATGTATCGAAAGCTTATAGCAAGTTGAACTAAATGACTTGATCTTATGCTATGCTTACTATGGGTGTGTGTCCATCACATCATTCACCTAATGATATGATCTTGTTATTAATAACATCCAACGTTCATGATCAGAAAACCATGATCATCATTAATCAACAAGCTAGTCAAACGAGAGGCTTACTAGGGACTCTGTTGTTTACACAACACACATGTATTAATGTTTCCGGTTAATACAATTATAGCATGGGGTGTAAATATTTATCATGAACACTAAGATATAACAATAACGACTTTATTATTGTCTCTCGGAATATCTCCAACAGTCTCCCACTTGCACTAGAGTCAATAATCTAGTTTACATTTTTGTAAAGATATAACACCTTGTCCTTCTAGTGCTTATCATGTTTTGCTCACGGGAGAGGTTTCAGTCAACAAATCTGACACGCTTAGAAACGTATGTATTTTGTAATTCATTTGCGTCTCCACGCATCACTCATTCTCCAAATGAGTCGGCATTAATCGTATATGTTCAATCTTCTGGTGGAACCTTAATTCCGCGGTCTGAAATATGTCACTAATATTGTCACACACAATATAGCTTCAAAGTTCTGACACTACCGGAACTACACCAAGTTCTCAAAGAACACCTTGACTCAAACACCCTTAGTCATTGTCAAAACAATGACATACTCTGCCTTCGTTTGTAGAATCCGTCATAATATTTAGAACTCGCCTAAATCTAGCAGTGATCTACCTTTTAATGAACTCTTAGCCTAATTGAGATTTGAAATTCATTTTTATATGTGAACAAACTAATATCGGTGCAACACCTTACAGTGATTTGTTTGTCATTACCCCGTACAAAACTATATATATATTTGGTTCTTCTAAAGCACTCACGGATATTCTAACTGTTGTCCAATGATCATCACATGAATCATTTTGGTATATGCTCGTAACACTTTAGAGCATAGTACATCTGATTGTGTACATATTATACGTGATCTAAAATCACTTCATGTGTTTTTACTCATTGAGATTCTAATACACTTGATATGTCTCCAACATATCTATAATTTCTGATGTTCCATGCTAGTTTTATGACAATACCTACATGTTTTGCTCGCACTTTATAATGATTTCATGCATTTTCCGGAACTAACCTATTAACAAGATGCCGAAGTGCAGTTCCTTTTTGTTGTTTTTGGTTCCAGAAGGCTATTCGGGCATTTCTCGGAATTCGACGAAACAAAGACCAAATATCTTATTTTTCTCGGAAGGTTCCAGAACACCGAAGGAGAGTCGGAGCGGCAGGGGCCCCACACCATATGGCGGCGCGGGTGGACCCCTGGCCGCGCCGGCCTATGGGGAGGGGTGGCCTCCGACTCCGCCTCTTCGCCTATAAAGTCCCTTGCGACCTAAACGCGGTACCAATTGTGAAACTCAGGAAAGACTCCGGGCGCCGCCATCGCGAAACTCCGTTTCGGAGGACAGAATCTGTTCGGCACGCCGCCGGGGAGAGAAGTGCCCGGAAGCCATCTCCATCGACGCCCGCCTCCATCATGCTCCGTGAGTAGTTCCCCCATGGACTACGGGTTCTAGCAGTAGATAGTTGGTACTCTCTCTCCCATGTACTTCAATACAATGATCTCATGAGCTGCTGAAAGAACATGTCCATTACCCCATGTGTGGTTTTGGTAATTGATGACAATCCCTATGGACTAACGGTTGCATTGAGAATCAATCTTAGGTCAAGTCCATAGCCATGTGTTGGACTCAAGGTTGCAAGATGGAGAAGACGGAGTACAATGACGAAGACGGTGTCGAAGAGAGACGAAGACCATGTTGAAGATGAAGATGGATGAAGACGGTGGCGTGCGTACAAGATCGAAGAAGACGGTGGCATGTACAATGATGAAGAGGATGAAGACGGAGCTTGCGACTCGAGAGGAACACACAAGGTTTAGGTTTGTGCTCGATAGGATAGTGGATCGCATCATCGGAGAGAGCTCAAACCTTGCATGCGTTGCATTGTGTTTCTTGGTTGTTCTTGGTTCTTATCCATGAGATGAGTTAGAGCTTGTGTTCATCTCCATGACAAGCTCTAGCTCATCGGAAACGGATCCGGATGCATCGCATGTTGCATGTGCGAGGGTGATGATTTTCCCGATATACCATATTGAGAGGTTACACCTCTATGACCATGAGAAAATCACTCACTCTTTTCCATATTTTCACTTTTTGTAGTGATAGCTCTTGTCGCCCTATTTCCAACAAAATTGGTTTCATGTCATTCCGATCTTCCTAGCTCAAGATATTGCGTTTTCCGTATGCATCTATTTGAATAAGAAAAAGAAAAACCATATTGGGCCGGCCGGTACTACCGCGTGCGGTACCGGCCCAACTTCCGCACAGCCCTCCCAGGCTTACTGGATCCGGAGCGGTACCGGGCCGGTACCAGGCCGGTAGTACCGTAACCCAATTACGGTACCAGGCCGGTACCGGGCCGGTACTACCGGCCCAACCGTTCTTCCACCTCCAGCCTCCACTGCCCCGCACCCCAGCTCTCCCCGCGCCATGGGCCGCCGCAGCCCAGCTAGCAGTTGCCGCTGCCCGCGCGTGGCCGCTCGTGCTACGCTGCTGCTGCTCGGTCACCGATCGAGCGGGAGAGCAGCGCTCGATCTCAGCTGACCCCACGCCCGCTCGCTCGGGCGTTGACCCCCGCTAGTTGTTGTCGCTGCTGCCTAGCCCCATCAGCGACCCCACTTCTGCGCCCTGCCACGCATGCTGCTGCTGCCCTGCGCTCCACGCTGACCCCTGGCCCCACATGCTGCTGCTGCTCTGCGTTGTTGTTTTCCTCTCTCTCTGTGCTGATTCCCAGATCTGTTTTGCTCCAGATTTTGACACGAGCGTAAGTACCGCTCCGCGGAGCGGTACTACCGGTTTGGGGCGTTTTCTGACCGTTTTCTGCGCAGTTCGCGCGCGAGGGTGTCGCTGACAAGCGGTACCGCTGGCGCGAATCACCGTTTCTCAGCCCCAACAGCTATATTTTGGAGCCCCTATTATACCTCTCTTCCACCTCCGACCCAACCACTCTTTCCCCTCCATTCTCTCTCCTCCATTGTTGACCTTGAGTTATTGCTTCCTCCTCTTGATCCCCCCACTATTTGTTGCATATTTTTGGGGGAAAGGAGAGAGGAGATCTAGATCTAGAGCTTCACCAATTGAATCCCTCTCCAAGTGAGGGGATCTTGCTAGATCTAGATCTTGGAGTT
Source organism: Lolium multiflorum (assembly GCA_030979885.1). Taxonomy (NCBI): domain Eukaryota; kingdom Viridiplantae; phylum Streptophyta; class Magnoliopsida; order Poales; family Poaceae; genus Lolium; species Lolium multiflorum. The sequence goes on from JAUUTY010000113.1 coordinate 161,227, forward strand.
GCTTGGTGTTTCTCCTCATATTTGTTCTTCCTCCCTTATTCTCCCAATAGCTTTTGTAGCTTTGTTGGAATTTGGGAGAGAAGAACTTGGGCATCTTAGTGGTGTTCTTAGCCATTGCATTAGGTGCATCGGTTTGGGTTCTCTCGGTTTCGGTCTCGTAGAGGGCATGTTGACCTTGGTAGTGTTGTAGCCTAGTGGCCTTGTTACCTTTGTGGTGTTCTTGGAGCCTTTTGTGGCCTTGTAGCCTTTTGTGGCCTTGTAGCCTTTGTGGCCTGGTAGCCTTAGTGGTGTTGTAGCCTTTGTGGTGTGGTAGCCTTAGTGGCGTTGTTGCCTTTGTGGAGTGGTAGCCTTTGTGGTTTTGGTGCCGGTTGTGGCGCATTGGTGTCTTAGTGGCCTTGTCGCCGGTGTGGCGTGTTGTAGCCTCTTGTGGCCTTGTACTTGAGAGCCTCTGTTGTGGAGTTGCCTCAAGCTTGATACTGGGAGTTTGCCCAAGCTTATGCCAGGTTTGGTGACCACCCTCAAGGGTCCCTTAGTGGATCGAGGCGTTTCCTCCTTGGAGGAAGGGCTTGAGGAAATACGGTGGCCCTAGTTGGCTTCTTGGAGTGCCTCGTGCCTCCACACCGCTCCAACGGAGACGCCAGGGTGTGAACTCGGGATACATCGTCGTCTCCTCGTGCACCGGTTACTTCTCAACCCGAGCTTCTTTACCTATGCGCTTTACATTGTGATATCTATCTTGCTTGATGTGCTATACCTAGGTTGTTATCACCTTGTTGCTCATCATGCTAGCATAGGTTGTTGGTGCACTTAGGCAAACCCCTAGTTGATAGGCTTTGAGCTAAACTAGTAAACACTTAGTTTTATTCCGCCTAGTTTAGCTCTCAAGTAGAAGTTTTTATACACCGCCTATTCACCCCCCCCCCTCTAGGCGACGTCCTAGTACATTCAGCTGCCTTACATGATTGAGATCCATCTGATGTAATCGGTGTTGTGTTTGTTGGGATCCGATGAATTTTTACATTATAATCAGTCTATCTATATAAGTTTGTGAAGTTATTGTTGCTGCAATCTTGTTGTGTTTAATGCTTGTCACTAGTGCAGTGGCATGATCTTAGATTTAAGCTCTATAAGTATTGCTTAGTTGTATCTACAAGTTGTTTGCACATGTCTATGTCCGAACCCGAGCCCCGAGTGACAGAAGGGATAACTGGAGGGAAGGCGTAGGTATGAGGATCACATGTTTTCACCAAGTTTTAATGCTTTGCTCGGTGCTCTATTAAAAGGAGTACCTTAATTTCCGATAGTTTCCCTAGAGGCCCATTGCCACCCCAGTAGGACAAATGATGTTATGCAGTTTCTCATTTGAGCACGTATGACTATATATGGAAAACATGCCTACATGATTAATAGACTTGATGTTCTGTCTTAATGCTATTTCAATCCTATCAATTGTCCAACCTGTAATTTGTTCACCCAACACTTGTTATTGGAGAGTTACCACTAGTAGATAGTTGGGAACCCGGTCCATCTTTCATCATCCTATACTCGTTCTATATGTCATTGGAAGTAGTATCAACTATTTTAGTGCCATCTCCTTTGTGTTTTCTCCTTCTGCTTTATTTGTTACTATTGCTCCCATATTCTGCTGCTTTCACATCACCTCTGTTACTAGTGCTTTTCTAGAGTGCAACTTGAATTGACAACTCAGTTGTTAAGGCTTATAAGTATTCTTTACCTCCTTTGCATAAACCCAGCGGCGGCGAAGCAACACGTAAATAAGGGAGGCTCCCAGATCTTGGTGGGCCCTGGTCCCTCGCGACGGTTCGCAATGCTCTGGCCGCGTCCTCACGGTTGCAGGCGTACCGACCTATACAGTCGGGAAGGTGTTAGATTTCTTCAATTAGTTTCTGCATGGTAGACACGTAAACATTAAATGAGCCTCGATCGCTCTCAGGGTTACCCGTGAATCGGCTCAAAGAAGCCGATGTATGGTTCATAATGGATCCGCAGCCAACATGGGGGTTCCTTTATCAATGCTAGCTAAATCAATCTATGACAGTTTAGGGTTTTCACCGCATAACCGGAACATCCTACGTAGTTGAGCCGGCGATACGAAAGTTAACGCAAACTAACTTAAAGCAGAGGCCTAAAAACCAACAGAGGTTGATTCCCGGAACATCCATTCTTGGATCGGCAAACCGTACCTTACGCACCACGGATCGTTCAACCCGTTTGCAAGGCCTAACCATGCAGATATCAAACTAATCCTCGAAGAACAAGGAACAACTATAACAGAATCGAATCTACTAAACAAAGATAAAGCAAGATGCTGCCCTTACACCTAAATAGGTGTAAGGACAGCTAGATATCTAGGGGCAGCACAGCTACGTAAATACGTCAGAAAAGCCTCGATGCAAGCCCTAAAACATGTACGATAAACAGTGTTACTCGCCATCAAAAAGGCTTCATCGAGCAACACCAAACACGCGAAAAAACGAATATTTGCCTAGATCGCAAGATCGATCTAGGCACCATAACGCTACCCGGAAGACCTCGAAACAAGCGGTGGCGATGCGCTGGATTGTGTTTGTTGTGAACGTGATCGTCCTCCTACTCAATAACCCTAGGTACATATTTATAGTCGTGGACTTTCTGTCTTTGAAATACACCCTAACCGTGTACGAGCTAAACTCTGTCTCTTAATTCTAAACTAAGATGCAATCTACCATGATAACCAGATATGAGGCAATTCCACCAAATTCACACACGAGGTCGATTCAGGAACATATTATGTGTAAATCCTTCAAGCCCATCTCCATCGCGGCCCATCTCCTGATTTGGCCAAAATCCGGTGATAACACATGCCCCCTGGTTTTGGCAATAATAATTCCAAAACCACTCTATTTTTCTTCACCATGATTTGACATATCAGAGCAAAACTGCGTTGCAGAGCTGAACCGCTACAGTGCCTTTTCATCATGATGCCTTGCCTTCTCAACTTCCCCGTATCGCACGATTTAACAGTTTTGGCAACGCATCCTCGAAACTACCACAGCATTAAATCACCTTTCATTATATCCCCTTTATTTAAACTCATCCGAGCAGTTCGCTCCTCACTCCTCTATTCCGCACTAGCCATCGGCAAAAAACCCCATCTCCTGCCATGGATTCCTCTTCCTCCTCTGCTTCTTCGGCCTCTCCTTCCCGCTCCCCCTCCTCGGCGAGCTAGAGTCGGAGAGTCAACAGCCGACGATCTCGGGGCCCTCGCCCCGAAGTATTAGGATGCGAGGATTGGGGACCTCTCCATTGAGTCGGAGGACGACGAACCCCTCACCGAAGCGGGGAAGGGCCCTCCAGAGTTCCTCGTCGACGGGGAGCTGGAGGCGAGCGGCGACGACCTCTTCTCATGGGAGGCGGAGCTCTCCTCCGGCGAGGAGGAAGAAAGAGGAAAGGAGGACTCCTCCTCAGGAGTACCCACAGACCGCGCTTCCCGCCCAGCCGGGTCAGAAGACAGCTTGGCAGCTTGATAAAGCGAGGAAGATGAAGCCTGCCGGCGGCTTCATCGACGACGGCGAGGGCGCGCTAGACGCGAGAACGGCGACGGCAGGGCGGTAATGGCCGTAGATGGGGATTAGTATAGGGCCGATGGTAGTGCGTGGGCACTAGATGATCCTTTTGAGAGCAATCGGCTCTTCCTTGTAAAATTCCTCTTTGAATCAATGAAAATGTTCCTTAATTTGATTTTCCAATTGTCCAATTTCAAATCTTCCGATTGTCAAAAACAGGTCCAACGCACCAGAGGCGATAGCATCGTATGGGTCTTTCATAATCAGCGCCCATAAGGCCAACCGAAAACCAAATTAAAAATGAGTTCCAGCCGAGACATTCCAAAATTCGAGATGATAACCCGATGCACACTCATAATATTTTGTACCTCTATAGCCGATGGCTGCGCATCGGCTGTTTTGTTCTCAAGTCGATATCCATCCCAAAAATTTCAAAAAAATTTACTGGCCGATTTCATGAATCAGCCCCCATATTTCAACATCCCATCATCACATACTTGGAAATATTGCTTGAGATGCGGCCATTGACAATATTTGGGAATTTCACACCGTCCGGCTGCTCAAGCATGTATGCATTACCCTTTAAAACTTGATCGACTCTGTACGGCCCGTACCAATTTGGAGACCATTTACCATATACTGCATCCTTAGTTCCCAATGGCAATACAGCTTCCCATACCAGGTCCCCAACGTGGAACTCCTTGGGTCTCACCTTCTTATTATATGCCTGAGCTCACCTTGGCTTTGTTCTCCTTAATCTTCTCCGGCGACCACGGCCTGAGCTCCGTCACATCCTCAATGCTATCACTCATCGAGAGTGCATATTCTTCGTTGTTAAATCATTACGAAGCATAACACGTCTCGATCAACCGTGATTTCCCGAGAATAATCTGACTTCTTGTCCATAGACACAGTGATATGGCGGGTTTTGATCGCTCATGACACCTTTGACATACGATAAGCCCACAAAGCTTCGACAGCCTCGTGCTGCGTCTAGGATATAAGTAGTCTTCTACTTAATCAGCTTGATAAGGCTCTTGTTGGACGCTTCAGCTTGTCCATTTGCTTGAGCGTAGTATGGAGACGATCGGATCAGCTTAATTCCCATGTCCTCGCAGAAATTTCTGAACTCGTGAGAAACGAAGACCGAACCTCCATCGGTCGTGATAGTCTGGGGAATCCCGAATCTGTGAATGACATGTTCTTTCACAAAGCTGATAACATCTTTCGTTGCCACTGATTTCATAGGGACGGCCTCCACCCACTTAGTGAAATAATCTGTAATTGCCAGCACCCACGCATGGCCTTTGCTCGATGGAGGATTGATTTTGCCGATCATATCCATGCCCCATCCTCGAAACAGCCACGGCTTGATGATGGGATTCATTGCTCATGCAGGTACCATCTGAATGCTCCCAAACTTCGACATGCTTGACACCTTATGAAGTACTTAAGCGGTCCTCAAGCATGGTGGGCCAATAAAACCCTGATAACCCGATCAACCATTTCATCTTATGAGCCGATTGGTGAGTTCACGGGCACCTTCATACCTCGATGGCAGAGTCGATTCGACTCAAATTTGGTCCCAAACATTTGAAGTAAGCCTTCCAAAGTCCTGTAGAATATTTTCATCTCCAATAAGGACATACTTCATGGCCTTATATCTTATCCGTTATGCCCCCCGAGCTGAATCTTTCAAGTAATTGAAGATATCGGCTCTCAAGTCATCCGATTCCAGGAACTGTACATCCGGCTCCATCTGCTACGTCCTTGTAGCCTGCCGCCATCTGTGCGAGATCGTTGGCCTCGCTATTACGACCTTGGGATCCAATTGAAGTTTATATACTTAAATGTGCCATCAGCTCACGGCATCGCATCCATAATGGGAAGAGAGCGATTCGCTCTCACATTTGTATTCCTCCATTGAGTTGGGAAATCACCAATTTAGAGTCTCCAAAAAGTTCTGCCTCTGCCCCGACTTCCAATAGCAACTCCATTACCTTGCTTATGGCTTCATACTCGGCAACATTATTGGTGCAAGGGGTAGGTAACCCGATGGAGAAGGAATATGTTGCCCCGGGACGACACGATTAAAATGCGATGCCGCAACCACCATCACAAACCGATCATCGAAAAACATGGCCCATGCACGTGCAGACAGTGCTGCTATATCGGTATTGATTCGTTCGGCAATAAGATCGGCCAACGCTTGTCCCTTGAGTGCTTTCGCGGCTGGTACCGGATATCAAATTCCGATAATGCAAACATCCATTTGCAGTCGGCCTTTCTTGTGGAGACCCGGCCGGCATATGTTTGATGACATCTGATTTGAAGATGACGACAATCTCTGCAGTCCACAAGATGTGGTGAAGCTTAGTGCGAGTAAAAATAGCGGAGAGCACAACTTCTCGATCTGGGGGTACCTCGTTGCATCCAACATCCTTAGCCCCGAGGTAGAAAACGACTCTCTCGAGCCATCATAAACTTGCACCTGCCCAGAGGCAATGGAAGTGTCCATTTCTTGACAAGTAAATATAGAAAGACTTTGTCTTATTTGGGGTGGCACCAACACATGTGGTTTCGTCGTGAGATACTCTTTAATCTCGTCAAACGCTCGTTGTTGTTCTGCCCCAGTGGAACTCGTCCTCTGATTTGATTTTTACCAAACCCATGAACGGCTCCAATTCGTCCCGACGGGTTGGAGATGAACCTTCTGACGAAATTGATTTGCCGATGAGATGTTGGAGTTCCTTCTTCGTGGTAGGTGGCTTCATCATTCGCACTGCCTCCTGACTTTCAGGCCGATCTCAATTCCGCGTTCATGAACTAAGAAACCCAAGAATTGACCGGCCGTGACACCAAAGGCACACTTATTTGGATTCATTCTTATCAGAACTTTCTAGTTCGGTCTAGGACGTGTCACACGGAGATCCTCCAAGTGTCCTTTCACCGAGCAGACTTAACTGCCACGTCATCGATGTAAATCTCCACCAATTTGCGATCGGATCATGAAAGATGTAATTCATGGCTCTTTGGTATGTTAACGCCGACATTTTTCAGTCCAAACGTCATGACTACGTATTCAAACAAGCCCCACCGATCTGGCACTTTCTGAATGCGATCTTGTGTATATCTTACGGAGCCATGAAAATATGGTTGTAGCAGGCATTGCCATCCATGAAACTTAAAACCTTGTGACCAGCAGCTGCATTCAATGTCTCTGCTACGGCATTGGATACTCATCCTTTAGAGTGGCACTAGAAAATCTATGACGAAGCGCCATCGGCCATCCTTTTTCTCCACGGGTACAACATTAGAAATCCATTCAGCGTACCTGCATGGCCTGATGAACCCGGCGTCCAACATCTTCTGGATCTCTTTCTTGACTTCCACCAAAATTTCGGCCTTCATCTGTCGTGCTCTCTGTTCCAGAACGACCGAAATCCTTCTCTGAGAGGAGCCAGATGCTCGATGATCACTCCAGGTCTAACCGGGTATCTCTGTGTAATCCCAGGCAAAGCAATCCGGGTATTCCTTCAACAAAGCTATCATCGGGCCCCTCGGATGCGGTTCTAACTTTTGCCGATAAATGTTGGTCGTGGCTTATCCCAGGACCAATGTCAATCTCTTCTATCTCATCGACGATGTAAACCCATATCTAGTTTTCAAATACCCATTAGATCGACGTTGAACTCAGGCAGAACACATGGTGAGGATAATTTTGACGATTCTTTGGAATGCGGCCCTCCTTTCAATTGCATTGCACAATGAAGGTTTACAACTTTCTGTGCTCTATGACTACGTGACATGCTTGAGGTGAGATCCTTGCTTTTTATTTTTGGGGCCGTCGCTTGGGGATCGGCCTTGCCAAGCTACGTGTATGGAAGCTTTGGTCCCACTACTCATGGGCGATTGGATAAGACCGGCATCACCCCGTTTTTGGAAGCCTCTATGCATCTGACCGTCAAGCGACTCCAGGAGATCGGCTCTTGGTCGTCTGCGTCCCAATATTCATGCCAGCTATTGAGATCTCGATCGAGTCATCTACCCTGAACGACCTCCACTTCATCTACATCCCATTGTGTATCGGGCATTGGTGCATTGTGGATGGAATACAACAATTGGTGTGAATCCAATCCCTCACTAGCAGGACAGCGTAGGTGCTTTGCTGTCGACGATGAAAAACGACGTAGGGATGGTTTTTGGCCGGCGGTTGGGTCCACGTTCGGGCGCCTCGGAGCCCACGTGCTTGGCGTTGAAGTCGCTTAGTGTGGCGTTGGTCTTGATGAGATCTTCGTTAGAGCGTCCCAAACGCAGTAGCATGGAGTATGGCATTATGTTAACTCGCAGCTCCCGTGTCAACCAGCATCTTGCCGACAGGCTGCCCGTTGATGTAACCTCTTAGATACAGGGCCTTCAAATGTTTATAGCTCCTCTCTTGTGGCTTTTCAAAGATCACTGGCCGTGGGACGCAGTCAAACTGAGCTATTGGCACTTCTTCGGTTCTTGGAGCACAAAACTCCGACGGGAGTATGAACACCATGTTTGTGCCAGCCGATGCTAGGCTTTTGCTTGTTTGGGGCGCCATTCCTTCTTCTGTGGACGTGTATCCGCCTCCAAAGTTTGCTGAATTTTCACGGCCGGATCGGCTGAGCTTTCCTCAACGTGTACAGTTGCACCTCGGCTTCCTCCAAACTACGTAGCCGTTGCACCTGCGCTTTTGGGAGTGGCCGAGTCCATCGGGGCACCACCTTGGCCGGTGGTATCTATCTTCTTCTTCATCATCGACTCCTCGAAATCTTCCCCTTGAGATGACTCAACTTTTCTGCTCTGGGATGGGAGAGAGGCCCTAGACGCCTGAACACCGAAACGTCTCCCTTGTCCTTCTTCTGCTGTCTACATTCTGGCATTGCCGATTGTGGGCAATCGGTTCATTCCTGAATCCCATCAATGCCTGAAGAAAGGGACAATCCCAATGTCTGTCCATGTCTTCTTGTTCTCTTGACCTCCCATTAGCGCGGCGTTCATGACCTTAAATGCGTCTCTATCATCACAGAAACGAGATTTTATTTATGCATCGGACCGACGATATACTTTCGTCATACGCCATCGTATTACCGACGTGGTGTGCGATGCTCATACTTGTTGGAGGTGCGCGGAAAGTGGTCGTTGATGCCGCACGCTCCTCACTTGTTCTTCGGTCAAGTACCTTTTTTCATCACGTCGGGGCCGGTCGCGTGGGCCGGCCTCCTCTTTTTCTTTGCCACGGGAGTGACCGATTTCTTCTTTATCGTTGCCCTGGTGGCGTACAGGCCCTGCCATGTTAATACCAAATGAGAAACCTGGCCGACGCTGCACGGGGTGATCGAGTTCCACCATGTGTTGACGCTAGGAAACGGTTGCGTGTCCACTTCATGGCAAACTGATTAAAGATCAAACGGCCTTGTTCTATCGCCAGCTGAATCTGTAGCCGCAACTCTTGCGATCATTGGTGACATGGGTGAGCAGTGATGCCACTTGCCGGTATGGTCTTCCGTTCATCTCTTGCGCGTAGGGATTTTATAGCTTTGGTTAACTTCATTTGTTTCTCCTTGAGCAATAAATCGAAGATCTGCTCGGCTTGCTTATGCTCAGTCAAACCCTTTTGCATGCCCTTGTGGCTTTACCCATTTGCAGGACACAGGGACTGCCCCGCGAGCCCATTCAGCCACGCCTTCCTGTCTTCGGGGTCCTCGTCTCGTCTCGACTGTGTGATCGGGCGCTGACGAACTTGTCTTGGTACAATTCCGGATGGCGCTGCTCATACAAAGTTAATTTCTGACCATGTGCGCTGAATATATAACGCTTGTAAAGCCAGATCCTTGAGCGGCGCGGCGAGGCCCAACGCTGCCCATTTCGATTCTTCTTTTCATTCAAATGAGCCGAATAATATCGGTTCCTGACAAACGGAAGCGCGAATGTATTCCCCGACACCGTTTCTCCTCGCCGTACCTGCGTCGGTCGGCAATGCCAGCCTCGGTAGCCTCTGAGTGATATTGCATGTGCTGCTCTTCCCGGCGCTTGTCAGGACTGAATCTGGTGACAGCATGTACCACCCAAAAGCTGGTCCAGTGAGAGATCGCGCGAAAATCTCACACGTAACTAGTCGATGCCGAGATCATGCCCAGTTGTGCCAATATCGGCTCACGTGCTCAATTGAGCTGGACCCTTATGACCCACTGAACTTTGAGAACTCAGGGAGCCAATACTTGGGTGGCAGTGGAATCAAATCATATTCATTGGGGTACGGCTTGGAATAGCCGATTGTTCTTCTCTTTGGCAAGATGCCAAATTGGTCTCTCAAGATTGTACTGATCTGTTCCACTTTATGAGCTGCAGGGGCTGAACTCTCATGACTCGTTCCGGTGGCATATTTAGCTAGCCACGCCTGTTTATCGGCATCTGTTCCAGAAATTCCTCCTGCGGAAATCCCTGCTGCTGCACTCTGGTTTGTGCGCGTGAAGGTGTTGCAGTCAGGCACGTATGTGCACACGTATCCATGTGGGATTTCCTTGGGCGGCTCATACAGGAATTGGCAATCGCCAGGATCGCCTCCAACCTTGTAGACGACGTATGCCGGTGAAGCTGTTGCTCTGGAGCGGCAAGTGCGAATGGTAGTGGCGGTCTGTGTAGAACGGTATCTCTCCCTGGTGAGTGCCTAGGGTAGGTCCGATGGAGAGTACTGCTTGCGATTTCTGGACCACGCGCACCGCAATGCGCTCGCGTTACCGGCTCTCGGAATGACGGTGCAAAGAGTGAGCCACCATGTATTTAACTTCCTGGCGCAGAGCTCGTGCGTTCCTCGAAGGGAGAGACAGGTCTACCCCGTCGAGAACGCCTTCGGTGAGAATCCCTTCCACCATGCCATGGGAGGGTTCTTCGAAAGAGCCGATGAGATCGGCTAACTGAGATTTGAGCTCATCATAATTCTTCTTGTGATCCTCGGTAAGCTCTTCATATGTGACTGGTGCTTCGCCATCTTAGTTGCAGATGTTGACGCAATTGTTGTAGAGTGTCCCACCGGACGTGCGTAATGTGTTGCTGCCAAAACCCACCGGCGAGCAACACGAGCAACACGTAGAGCAGGGAGGCTCCCGTGACTGCCGGTGGGCCCGGCCCCTGGCGACGGCCCGCAATGCCCGGCACGCGTCCCGGCTGAAGGCGTACGGACCTATACCGGTCGGAAGGTGTTGGATTTCTTCAATTAGTTTCCGCATGGTAGACACGTAAACATTAAACGAGCCTCGATCGGCTCTGAGGTTACCCGTGAATCGGCTCAAAGAGCCGATTAACTCCATGGTTCATAATGGATCTGCAATAACATGGGGGTTCTGATTTATCAATGCTAAGCTAAATCAATCTACGACATTTAGGGTTTTCACCGCATAACCGGAACATCCTACACGTAGTTGAGCATGGCAGATACGAAAGATAAAAACTAATCCCAAACGAGGCCTAAAAACCAACACGGGGTTGATTCCCGAACATCCCTTCTTGGATCGACAAACCGTACCTTACACACTACTGGATCGTTCAACCGTTTGCAAGGCCTAACCATGCGGATATCAAACTAATCCTCAAAGAACAAGGAACAACTATAAGATCGAATCTACTAAACAAAGATAAAGCTGCCCTTACACCTAAATAGGTGTAAGGACAGCTAGATATCTAGGGGCAGCACAGCTACGTAAATACGTCAGCATCGATGCAAGCCTAAAACATACGATAAATTGTTACTCGCCATCAAAAAGGCTTGATACGAGCAACACCAAACAACGAATAAACAGAATCTGCCTAGATCGCAAGATGCGATCTAGGCAACATGACGCTTACCCGAAGAAACCCTCGAAACAAGGGTGGCGATGCGTTGGATTGTGTTTGTTGTGAACGTGATCGTCCTCCTTTCTCATAACCCTAGGTACATATTTATAGTCCGTGGACTTTCTATCTTGGAAATACACCTAACTGTACGAGCTAAACTCTATCTCTTAATTCTAAACTAAGATGCAATCTACCATAATGTACAGATACATGGACAATTCAGCCCAAATTCACACACGAGGCCGATTCAGGAACATATTATGTGTAAATCCTTCAAGCCCATCTCCATCGCGGCCCATCTCCTGATTTGGCCAAAATCTGGTGATAACACCTCCCCTTGTGTCGATTCAATAAATTTGGGTTTTACTTCCCTCGAAGACTGTTGCGATCCCCTATACTTGTGGGTTATCAAGACTATTTTCTGGCGCCGTTGCCGGGAGGCATAGCTCTACTCATAAGTTCACCTGGGAGTACACTCCACCTCTCTCTCTGTTTTTATTTTATTTTATTTTGCTTAGTTTACTTTTGTCTAGTTTATTTGTGCTTAGTTTATTTCTATCTAGTATTATTTTGCTTAGTTACTTTTGTCTAGTTTATTTTTGTCTTGTTTTATTTTTCAATATACCCGAAAATCCATAAAATTTGAAAAACGAAAAATTAAAAACTGTTGCTATGGAAGAACCCACAACCTATTTGGAGCTTATTGAAATATATATATGAATTATAGAGAATCAAACGGGTAAAGTTATGAGTGTTGTGATAGAAAAATTAAATACAATTGCTAAAATCTTGCTTAAACGCCATGATATAAACTGTTGCTCTAAACAGGATACTAAACATCTTAAATTTCAATGTGGCTTTAGTGAGGAAGTTTTAATTAAGAACTATAATTGGAATAAATATTCATCTTGGGTTCGAAGAAGTAGAACAATTTGTTTTATTTATGGGAGCTTCTGAAATAGAATCCTTCATGGCTAAAAATTATGAAACTTGTGTTGCTTGTAAGGACCTTAAAGATTATGTCTCTTCTATCCTTAATTTTTGCATAGAAAGTTACAGTGATAATCCTTATATCATTGATTATAAAGAGAGACTCATTAATGCACAAGAATGCACTCACATATTGCAGGAACCTGTGAAAGAAGAAATTGATGAACCTGAAAGCTCATTGGATGAAAAGAGGAGAGGAATTGATGATGGAAGCTCATTGGATGAAAGAGGAGGAAATTGATGAAAAATGGTGGGTAAAAGAGGAGAGTGATGAACAAAAGGAGGAAGAATGGATTAGCTACCCATGCCAACCTTCTAATGAGAGTAACTCTTTATCTCTTACACTATTTGATTGTCCTCCATGCTTACCAAAGAGGATGAATGTTATGTTCCTGTGGATTCTCTTGAAATATTCCCTATGAGTAAAACTTGTAAGAATAATTATGCTACTGTTATTCATGATAATCCATGCTATTTTGGTAAATCTTATGATAATGCTTTGTTTGTGCCTGATGTCAAAATGCATGGTACTAAAGAGTTTTTCTTAGCAAATGTTTATGATAAAGCACTAGATGATGGTCCTATGTTACTTGATAATATTAATTGTACTACTAATAAAAATGGGATTGGAGAGGACTTGACTTTATCTAGGAGTCCCATATCTCTTAAGATTGATCAATCATCTTGTTACATTATTGATAAAAGTGGGTTTGAAAGTTTTTATCCCATTATTTTTGAGCTTGATAAAATTATGTGTTTGTAGATCATGAAAAGCATGTTGTATGTGATAGTTATATTGTTGAGTTTATTCATGATGCTACTGAAAATTATTATGAGAGAGGAAAATATGGTTGTAGAAATTTACATGGTACTAAAACACCTCTCTATATGCTGAAACTTTTGAAGTTACTTTTGTTTTATCTTCCTATGCTTGTCACTTTGTCCTTCATGAATTTATTTGTGTACAAGATTCCTATGCATAGGAAGTGGGTTAGACTTAAATGTGTTTTGAACTTGCTTTTTGATGCTCTCTTTGCTTCAACTCTCATCCTTATGTGAGCATCATTAAAATTGTCGAGCCCATCTTAATGGCTATAAAGAAAGCACTTCTTGGGAGATAACCCATGTCTTTATTTTGCTACTGCTTTGTTGTGTCTTGGAAGTTGTTACTATAGCAACCTCTCCTTATATTTATTTTATTGGATTGTTGTGCCAAGTAAAGTCTCTAATAGAAGGTTGATGCTAGATTTGATTTCTGCGCAGAAACAGATTTCTATCTGTCACGAATTTGAGTAGGTCTCTCTGTAGGAATCTCAGAAAAATCTGCCAATTTTCATGCGTGTTCCTCAGATATGTATGCAACTTTCATTAGTTTTAAGTTTTCTGATTTGAGCAACGAAAGTACCTCTAAAAATTCGTCTTTACTGGCTGTTCTGTTTTGGCAGATTCTGTCTCTATTTTTTGCATTGTCTCTTGTGGACTTTAAGTAAGGCTTTCTAGACGTGGAGAGCTGTAGCTAATGTTTTATTGAGTTCTTGCAATGTGTCACTACATGACCAAAGTGGATTAAAGTTTTTGAGTACTAACCCCTCTAATGAAGTTTATGAGAAGTTTGGTGTGAAGGAGTTTTCAAGGGTCAAGAGAGGAGGATGATATATGATCAAGAAGAGTGAAAAGTCTAAGCTTGGGGATGCCCCCGTGGTTCATCCCTGCATATTTCAAGAAGACTCAAGCATCTAAGCTTGGGATGCCCAAGGCATCCCCTTTTTCATCAACAACTTATCAGGTCACTTCTAGTGAAACTATATTTTTATTCAGTCACATCATATGTGCTTTACTTGGAGCGTATGTATGCTTTTATTTTTGTTTGTGTTTGAATAAATTCAGATCCTAGCAATACTTGTGTGGGAGAGAGACACGCTCCGCTTTTTCATATGAACACTGGTGTTCTTAACTTTATTTTAATGTTCATGGCGGAGTTAAAAATCGTTGCACTTATTGATATTTGGTTGGAAACAGAAAATGTTTCATATTGTCTTGAATAATTTGATACTTGGCAATTGTTTTGAGCTCTCAAGTAGATCATGTTTAAGCTCATGCACCATGTAGTTTAAACCTATTAGTGGAGAAGAACTACCGTAGAGCTTGTTGAAATTTGGTTTGCATGATTGGTCTCTCTAAGGTCTAGATATTTTCCGGTAAAAGTGTTTGAGCAACAAGGAAGACAGTGTAGAGTCTTATAATGCTTGCAATATGTTCTTATGTAAGTTTTGCTGTACCGGTTCATACTTGTGTTTGCTTCAAACAACCTTGCTAGCCAAAGCCTTGTACGAGAGGGAATGCTTCTCGTGCATCCAAAACCTTGAGCCAAAACATATGCCATTTGTGTCCACCATATCTACCTACTATGTGGTATTTCCTGCCATTCCAAGTAAATACTTCATGTGCTACCTTTAAACAATTCAAAAGCTATTATCTCTTATTTGTTTCAATGTTTTATAGCTCATGAGGAAGTATGTGGTGTTTTATCTTTAGATCTTACTTCAGACAGACTCTCACCAATGGACTAGTGGCATCCGCTTATCCAATAATTTTGCAAAAAGAGCTGGCAACGGGGTGCCCAGCCCCAATTAATTAACTTTCATTAATAATTCTCTTCACATGTTTTGCCCCGATCTATCAGTTTGCAACTTAATTTTGCAAATAGACACTCCTCCATGGTATGTGAATGTTGGAAGGCACCCGGGATTGGTTAGCCATGGCTTGTAAGCAAAAGGTTGGGGGAGTGTCATCCATAATGAAACTAAAATACATGTGTAAACAAAGGAGAAGAGGGATGATCTACCTTTCGGTAGAGATAACGTCCTTCATGGGAGCCGCTCTTGAAAGTCTGGTTGACGAGGTAGTTAGAGTGCCCACTACCATGCGTTGACAACAACAAACACCTCTCAAAACTTTACTTTTATGCTCTCTATATGATCAAAACTTAAAAGCTCTAGCACATGATTTAATCCCTGCCCCCTGCGAAGGGCCTATCTTTTACTTTATGTTGAGTCAGTTTACCTATTTCTCTATCTTAGAAGCAAACACTTGTGTCAACCGTGCATTAATTCTTACATGCTTACTTATGCACTTATTATATTACTTTGTGTTGACAATTATCCATGAGATATGCATGTTGAAAGTTGAAAGCAATTGCTGAAACTTAATCATCCTTTGTGTTGCTTCAATGCCTTTACTTTGAATTTATTGTTTTATGAGCTAACTCTTATGCAAGACTTTTGATGCTTGTCTTTTACTATTCATGAAAAGTTTTGCTATATGTTATCTATTTGTTAGCAAACTATAGATCATTGCCTTGAGTCACTTCATTCATCTCATATGCTTTACAATAGTATGATCAAGATTATGTAAGTAGCATGTCACTACATAATTTTTTTTTTATCGTTTACCTACTCGAGGGCGAGTAGGAACTAAGCTTGGGATGCTTGATACGTCTCCAACGTATCTATAATTTCTGATGTTCCATGCTAGTTTTATGACAATACCTACATGTTTTGTGCACTTTATAATGATTTCATGCATTTTACGGAACTAACCTATTAACAAGATGTGAAGTGCAGTTCCTGTTTTGTTGTTTTTGGTTCCGAGAAAAGCTGTTCGTAATATTCTCGGAATTCGACGAAACAAAGACCAAATATCTTATTTTCCCGGAAGGTTCGAACACCGAAGGAGAGTCGGAGGCGGGCAGCGGGGGCCCACACCATATGGCGGCGTGGCCCCCGGCGCCCGCCCTATGGGGAGGGCCCCGTGGCCCTCCGACTCCGCCTCTTCGCCTATAAAGTCCCTTGCAACCTAAACGATACCAATTGACGAAACTCCGAAAGACTCTAGGGCGCCCCACATCGCGAAACTCCCGGGGGACAGAAGTCTCTGTTCCGGCACACCGCCGGGATGGGAAGTGCCCCGGAAGCCATCTCCATCGACTCCACCGTCCATAGTTCCCCCATGGACTACGGGTTCTAGCGTAGCTAGTTGGTACTCTCTCTCCCATGTACTTCAATACAATGATCTCATGAGCTGCCTTACATGATTGAGATCCATCTGATGTAATCGGTTTGTGTTTGTTGGGATCCGATGAATTGTTACATTATGATCAGTCTATCTATATAAGTTTGTGAAGTTATTGTTGCTGCAATCTTGTTGTGTTTAATGCTTGTAACTAGTGCACGAGTGGCATGATCTTAGATTTAAGCTCTATAATTATTGCTTAGATTGTATCTACAAGTTGTTTGCACATGTCTATGTCCGGAACCCGAGGCCCCAGAGTGACAGCAACTGGGATAACTGGAGGGGAAGGCGTAGGTATGAGGATCACATGTTTTCACCAAGTGTTAATGCTTTTCTCGGGTGCTCTATTAAAAGGAGTACCTTAATTGCCAGTAGTTCCCTAGAGGCCCCGCCACCGGCTGGTAGGACAAAAGATGTTATGCAAGTTTCTCATTGCGAGCGCGTATGACTATATATGGAAAACATGCCTACATGATTAATAGACTTGATGTTCTGTCTTAATGCTATTTCAATCCTATCAATTGCCACCACTGTAATTTGTTCACCCAACACTTGTTATTGGAGAGTTACCACTAGTGTAGACTGTGGAACCCCGGTCCATCTTTCATCATCCTATATTCGTTCTATATGTCATTGGAAGTAGTATCAACTATTTTCTGGTGCCATCTCCTGTATTCTTACTCTTTGCTGCTTTGTTCTGTTACTATTTATTATCACCAAATTTGACCAAGCCGGAGGTGGGCCGCGATCAAGGTGACTTGAAGATATGTGCGTAGAGAGATGTGTGAATCGGCCTTTGTGTAGAAGTTTGGGCTAGTTAGCCCAGTATCTTAGTTTAGAAATTAGAGTTTATCTCGTGCACGGTTTAGTGCACGCCACATTAGAAAGTCCCCTGGACTATAAATATGTATCTAGGGTTTATGGAATAAACAACAACCAACGTTCAACACAAACCAATCTCGGCGCATCGCCAACTCGTCTCGAGGGTTCCTCCGGTAAGCATCATGCTGCTAGATCGCATCTCGCGATCTAGGCAGCACAAGCCTGCCTAGTTGTTCATGCGTTGCTCGTCCGAAGCCTTTTTGATGGCGAGCAACGTAGTTATGATAGATGTGTTAGGGTTAGCATCGTTCTTAGCATCATATGCTCGCGTAGTGCAACCCTTGCGCGTCTAGCCGTCCTTGTGCCTCATCATGGGTGCAGGGGTGGCACCCCGCTTGATCTTTATTTAGTAGATCTGATCCGTTATGGTCGCTCCTTGATTCATCAAGGATTAGTTTAATATCTGCAATAGTTAGGCCTTACAAAGGGTTGGAGGATCCAGCGGCATGCAGGGTGTAGTTTGCTGCCCCTAGACAGGACGTTCCGAGGATCAACCTAGTGTTGGTTTTAGGCCTTGTCTAGGGCTGGCTTACGTTTACCGTGCGTGAGCGCGAGGCCCAATCGTGAGTAGGATGATCCGATTATGCGGTGAAAACCCTAGATCGTCGTGGATCTCATACGCTTTATATTGATCAAGCGGGACCACCATATATTCGGCCACCTTGAAGATCATGGGTGGATCGGCTCCCCAGCCGATTCACAGGACAACCCGAGCCGATCGAGGCTCGTATTTGCGTGTACGTGTGTGCCCGAGAAACTAAGCGAGGCATCATCCACACCTTCCTCGACCAGGTATAGGTCGGGTGGCACGCCTTGCACTCCGGCATCGGCGCGCGACCAGGAGGCTTTGCGGGCCGTCGCTCGAGGGACCGGGGCCAGCCGCAGCCCTAGTCGTTCCGGCTCTACCGTGTTGGCCGCTCGGCCCGCCGGTGGGTTTACGCGCCAACACATTCTGGCACGCCCGGTGGGACACATCTTCAACGACAACCATCTCGCCATCCATATCAGAGATGGCGAAAGACACCATACCGTCTTCATCAGAAGTGGCAGAAGAGACTCCGGTCACGTACGGGGATCTCACTGGTGAGCTCAAGAAGAAATACGACGAGATCAAGTCTGCCCTCGAAGCCGACCTAATCGGCTCTTTCCACAGGACCCGCTCCCATGGCATCAGATGGAAGGGGTTCACACCTGAAGGCGCGCTTGATGGAGTGGACCCGTCCGAAGAACGCACCAGGTCGCTGCGTCAGGAGATCAACTTCATGGTGGCTCATTCGCTGCACCGCCATTCTGAGAGCCTGGTGAATACGTTGGAGCGCGTCGCGCTGCGCGTGATCCAGGAGATCATGAGCCATCAGTACTCTCCGTCGGGACCAGCCCTAGGGACTCACCAAGGGGAACGCTGCTCCATTCCCGTCCCCCGCTGCCATTCGCGTTGGCAGCGCCGAAGCGCCGAACTCATCGGCTGTCGTCTACAGATTGGTGGTGACCCCAGTGACTACCAATTCCTGAGACGCGCCCAAGGAGATCCCGCACGGATACGCATGTGCATACGTGCCGAGACTGCAGCACACTGGCACCCTCGAACCAGGTTGCTATAGCGGGGACTTGGGAACGGGGAGACGTCGGAGGCAGACCCGAGAAGCAAACGTGGCTGGCTAAATCGCCACCCCGACGAAACTCCCGAGCCCAGCTCCTGCGGTTGGCTCAGAACCGGAGAAACAAGCATGGCTGTTCCGCCACTCAGACGAACCGGGTTCGGCACTGCGGCCATCTTGCGGATCAAATTTGTACGATCGTGAAAGATCAGTTCGGCATGATGCCGAAAAGAAAGGCGATCGGCTATACCAAGCTACCCCAACGAGTACGAGTTGATCCCGTTACCACCCAAATATCGCTCCGGACTTCACAAGGAGGTTCGGCCTGAGGTCATGGTTCTCGCCGGAGCGTCCCATACGAGCACATGACCGCCTCCCGACAGTTGGGCTCATGATCTCGGCGTGACGAAGCATGGCGAGGTAAGATGTACATCTCACCTCAACCTCATCACTGGCGGTGGTATCATCGTTGCAAACCGAACATCTCGAAGCAGGATTGCAAGAGAGCGGTTCCATGAGCAATATCCTTTCAGAGGCTTAGGCTGGCTCGGCATGCCGGGCACAAACGGCGAAGCGCGCAGGAAACAGATCGTAATACATCCAGGACCGTCGAGAACCGAGGCTATTCATGTAAGCGAAAAGGAAAAGATCGGTCGAATGCGGTGTGGTGGGTCTATCATCATCGATCAAGGAAGTGGCCTCCCAGCGGACTATCCTTCATTAGCACACATGGTGCAGAAGTTGTCGCATATGAGCAACGCCACCCGGATATCTACCAAGATAAATTCAAGCGCGTGGTTACCATGGTTGACGCAGGCGAAGATGAAGGTCCTACGGGAGAGCGAGAGGTCGCAGAAGCTGAGTGGACTCGAGCTGCAGGCCCAGTAACCTGCAAATGGGTAAAGCCAGGGGCCTCTCCAAAGGGTTCGACACGTGACGAAACCGAGCAGATTTTCGACCTCTTACTCGCGGAGAAGCACATAAAGGTACCCGAAGGCCACAAGTTTCTACGTGCAAGAGCTGAACGGAAAGCCATACCGCAAGTGGTATAACACGTTCACCCACACGACTACAGGGTGTGGCGTCAGCAGATCCAAGTGGCAATAGAAAATGGGCGATTAATTAACCAGTACGCCATGAAGGTCGACACACACCCTTCCCCCCGTCAACATGGTGGAGTTTACCCACCTTGGAGGGTGCCAGCCTGATTTCTCAGCCAACATCAGTATGGTAGAGCTTGGACACCGCTCTGAGAAGGACGGGGATGAGGACAGCTGCTCTCAGAGCAAGGACACCGAGGGGCCGCTCCATGCGATCGGCTCCGTCAAGATGGCAAGCGCTACGTCAGAGAGGAAGTGAAGAACATAAGATACCAACGACCCCTCTGATCACCTCCTCAACAAGTATGTTAGTCGATATGACCAACGCCGGCGATACGATAACAATGATGAAAGAGGTCGGATGACCATAAACGACGGAGGACATCGCCGGCATAATGATGAGGAGCGACAGGAGCGCCACGGCAGGGAGCAGGACGATACGGACAGGCATTGGCAGGCCCCTTCTTCAGACACTGCTGGGATTCAGGAATGAGCTGAACAACAATCAACCGCCGAATGCAACCGGAAAAGAAGGAGACAACCAACGTGTCGTGTTCGAGCGCCTAGGGCCTCTCCCCCCGCAAAACAGACGTGCTGAGACCCCTCCGTTGGAAGATCTCGAGATTCGAAGACGAAGGGGAATGCGAAGAAGACAGGTGCCACCGTCCAAGGTGGTGCCCCACGGTCTCAGCCATTCACAAAAACGCAGGGTTCAGCGATTGCGCGGTCGGAGGAAGCCGAAAGGATGTACTTGTACTGAGGAAGGCACGACCCGATCTGGCTGCGAAAGTCCAGAGGACCCTGGATGAGGAGGGACCGGCCGCAAAGAAAAGAGTGGCGCCCTAAGCAAAAGAGAGCCGATGATGACACATCGGCTGGCACAAACATGGTGTTCATTCGTCCGGCGGAGTGTAGTGCTCCACGACACAGTGCACCCAATATGGATAACAGCAAGCACACCAACGTGCTAAAGTCAGAGATTGGGCTGGTTTTATCCGCCGACATGGACGAGTAGCAAGACTACGTCAATAAGCAACATGGCGAGGCCGATCCTTGCGATCGGCCCTCCGAAACTGATGAAGGGATATTACAAAACCTTCACCGAACAAGCAACATGGAGGCCGATTCCAGCAATCGGCCAATTATCCTCACCATCCATTCTGCCTGGGATCAACGTTTGACCCAACAGGGACTACGAAGAGCCGATACCATCAATTCTCTTGACAGAATCGGCTCGGGGGCACCTAGAGGGATAAAACACGAGGATATGAAATAATATTGAGTATGGGGGCCGATACACAAATCGGCCTAAAATTTTAAATTTTTTAAACATTTTACAGCCGATGCAAGGACATCGACTTTAGAATTGAGAAGCAGCCGATGCACGGCCATCGACTCAAGAGGATCAATGTTACGATCAGAGGACCAATGAAGCACGAAGGGGGTTTTTATGGAAGAACCCCTCAATGAAGTAATTTAAGGGCTTGGTTCCTCTCTTCAAGAGCAGCCTGGACGTGCAGATCAGGTCAAGGATGGATCATGCAGAAAGGGGCTGATTTGGCCAACAGGGCGCTAGGAGCAGACTGGAGAAACTCGGGGGGCAGCCCACCTGGAAGGCTCTCTGCAAGCTGATTTATGTGCAAATCGGCTGGCTCTGCATGACCAGGCCCAGGCTAACTCAGTTAAGCTACGTGTCCTCGTTTCTGTTTTGCTTTGGCCAAGACTTGGGGGGCAGCGGGCCTGGTGGATATTCTGTTTTGCTCTGGGTAAAGAGCCGATTGAGACACCATCGGCTGATCCTTCATTTCCACCTTCTTCACATATGATGGGTGTTGAAGAGGATTATTGGGTTTGGTTGGAAAAGTTCAAAGGTTCCTGGAGATCCTGCATTTTTCTACCAGATTTAGAAACCAATCATCAGCTGGGGAAGGGAAGGGCGAATTTCAAAAGGACCGATGCGATGCGATCGGCTCATTACGCATTGGCAAAAGGAACGAATCGGCGAGGTCAGTAGAAAAGGGAATCGGCTCAATTGAACCCAGAAGAAATTGGCAAAATCAAAGTGGGGAAAAGTTCTTCATTAATAAGCGAAATTTCTTACATGAGGAGCTGATTACTTTCAAAAGGAAATACTGGGGGATACATTGCCCCATCTACCACTACTGGCCCTATTCTAGAGGTCCTATCTACGGGCCATCACTGCCCTCGTGTCGCCGTCTGCCCCGCCGCCCGTTCCCGCCCGCTCATCGTCGCCGCCTCCAACGACCGCCAACAAGGACCCTCGTTGTCCTCATCTTCATCATCGTCGCGATCGCGCACCACGTCGCCGAGGTTCCTGTGCCGAGGCGTGCCGTTTGGCCGGCGGCTGTCGGAAGAGCTGTCGTCCTCCTCTTCCTCTCCCTCGCCACCTCCTTCCAGGAAGTGACCCCAGTGGAAAGAATGTCCGCTTTCCACTGCTCCTTTGACGAGGAAGGAGATCGCTTCCCGTCGCCGGGACTTGTCATCCTCTGACCAACGGAGAAATCATGGCTGTCCTCGTCGGCGGCGTGGCGAGTGTTGGCCCGCGAGGATTGCCTCTTCCGGCTCTTCGGCGCCGATTGGAGGAGAGGCTGGAAAACCGAGGAGGAAGGAGAAGGCATTGTGGCTCAGGAGGGTTTTTGGTGTGCCAATGCGGAAAGGGGACGAAGAGAAGACTGTTACTGCGGTTAAATAAAGGGGATATAGTGGAGTTTTCAATGCCCAAGCAGTTTCCGAGGACGTGGTGCTGAACCGTCAAATCGCGACAGAGGAGTGGAGGAGGCAAGACGTCATCATGAAGTATATGCTGCAGCAGTTCTGCCACGACATGACCCGACGAAGGAAAGCATAATGATTTTGGAAATGTCATTTCCAAAACCAGGGGCATGTGTTATCACCAGAATTTGACCAAGCTGAAGGGCCGCGATCAAGGTGACTTGAAGATATGTGCGTAGAGAGATGTGTGAATCGGCCTTGTGTATCAAGTTTGGGCTAGTTAGCCCGTGTATCTTAGTTTAGAAATTAGAGTTTATCTCGTGCACGGTTTAGTGCACGCCCACATTAGAAAGTCCCCTGGACTATAAATATGTATCTAGGGTTTATGGAATAAACAACAACCAACGTTCAACACAAACCAATCTCGGCGCATCGCCAACTCCTTCGTCTCGAGGGTTCCTCCGGTAAGCATCATGCTGCCTAGATCGCATCTCGCGATCTAGGCAGCAAGCCTGCCTAGTTGTTCATGCGTTGCTCGTACTGAAGCCTTTTTGATGGCGAGCAACGTAGTTATCGTAGACGCGTTAGGGTTAGCATCGTTCTTAGCATCATATGCTCGCGTAGTGCAACCCTTGCGCGTCTAGCCGTCCTTGTGCCTCATCATGGGTGCAGGGGCGGCACCCCGCTTGATCTTTATTTAGTAGATCTGATCCGTTATGATCGCTCCTTGATTCATCAAGGATTAGTTTAATATCTGCAATAGTTAGGCCTTACAAAGGGTTGGAGGATCCGGCGGCATGCAGGGTGTAGTTTGCTGCCCCTAGACAGGACGTTCGAGGATCAACCTAGTGTTGGTTTTTAGGCCTTGTCTAGGGCTGGCTTACGTTTACCGTGCGTGAGCGCGAGGCCCAATCGTGAGTAGGATGATCCGATTATGCGGTGAAAACCCTAGATCGTCGTGGATCTCATACGCTTTATATTGATCAAGCAGACCACCATATATTCGGCCACCTTGGACGAATCATGGGTGAATCGCTCCCGAGCCGAGGGACAACCCGAGAGCCGATCGAGGCTCGTATTTAACGTGTACGTGTGTGCCCTGCAGGAAACTAAGCGAGGCATCATCCACACCTTCCTGACCAGGATAGGTCGTGGCACGCCCTGCGACCAAAGATCGGCGCGCGACCAGGAGGCTTTGCGGGTCGTCGCTCGAGGGGCCAGCCGCAGCCCTAGTCGTTTCTTCTACCGTGTTGGCCGCTGCCCGCCGGTGGGTTTGACGCCAACACTATTGCTCCCATATTCTCTGCTTTCACATCACCTTGTTACTAGTGCTTTTCCAGGCATGAATTGACAACTCAGTTGTTAAGGCTTATAAGTATTCTTTACCTCCCCTTGTGTCGAATCAATAAATTTGGGTTTTACTTCCCTCGAAGATTGTTGCGATCCCCTATACTTGTGGGTTATCAACACTCAAGTCTTGTTAAAACCTCCACATAGAAAAGAACACCTTCTTGACGTTTTCATATTGAACTACTTCAATATTTACTCTATGTACTTAGAATTGAACTTATTATGTGCTTTAATCTATCTTCATAGATCTTGACGCTAAATATGTTTTTAGTCCATATCCTTTCATTGAAGTTAATTCTCAATGAAACATTTTAATCACATCAAGTACATAACTACATCATTTATAATCAATGATATGTCATCCACATATAATATTATAACTATGTCTCACTCTCCCACTTAATTTGCAAATGCAAGTATCTTCATCGTTTCTGATGAAATCAAAACTCTTTGATTATTTTATCCGGTGAAGATTCCAACTCCGTGATACTCACTTCATCCAATTGAAGTTGGTATACCTATCTAATATTCCACGGACCATCAAATATCTTGGTTGTATCTAGTATACATCCTTAATACACACTTCTGCTAAGGAATGTATTTCTGCCATCCTACTAACATATCTCATAAAAGAAATATATAATGATACTAGAATAATCCATATAGACTATAAGCATCGCTACGGAAGATCTAATCTTATCGTAGTCAACTCTTTGAACTTTGTTGTAAACAACTTTTCGACAAGTCGAGCTTCTTCAAGGATATTGCATCCAAGTCCATCAATTTTATAGATCCATTTACTTTCAAAAAGTATTCACCTACCTTGGATTTCATGGCGCTTCATTTTAACAGAGTCAGGGCCCATCATAACTTTTTTGTATGTAGTTGGTTTATTGTTGTTCAAAATCAATCCTTTGTCCACAAATCATTTATTTGAGCATAAAGTAAACCATTCCTACAAGGTTCAATAGGTACTTGATCTCCATGCCTATAACACTTTGTAGACATGGGAACCATGATCATCGTGGACACTTTCGGAACCATTTCCAATACTGCGCTACTCTGATTATCATGCTCGGGTTCATCAACCTTATCATGTTCTTTTGTCCTCCCACTCAAATACTTCGCTAGAAACAATTTCTTGAAATAAGCAATTAACATTAACAAACACTTTTGTCTTTGACTTCATAGTGGAAAGAATTCCCAATTTGTTCTTTGGGACAACAACAAAGGCATTCATCCGATTTTGGTTGTAAACTCATTTACTTATGCTACGCATACCAAAATTTAAGAAAAGACTATTTGGGTTTATACCCATGTCATAACTTGTATGGTGTCATTTCAATGGATTATGATGATGCTCTATTTACTGTAAAAGCGGTAGTCTCTAAAGCATAATCCACAAAAATATAATGGTGTCATTTTATTTTATCTAATCATTAACCCAACAAAGTTTGGATACGTCTCTCGGACACTCCATCATCACTATGATACTCCAAGAAACGCGAGTTGTAGAACAATTTCATAACTCTCTTAGATGTTCGCTAAAACTTGTGATTCAAATATTTCCAACATGATCCAATCATAGATATTTGACTTTTCTATTACGATGATTTCATCTTCATGATGAAATTTATTTGAATCTATTCAAATGTTTTCAATCTTCTTCCTTATTGAATAAATATATCCTTATATATACACTCAATTAATATATACTATGCCTAGGAACCATATGCATCATCGTGTATGTTTCCACTAAGCTAGTTACTCGTTCAACTCTTAGCCTATGAACGGTATTTCAGTCATTCTCTTTAGAAGAGATTTGCAAGCGCCAAACGATTCAAAAATCGAATGACTCCAAAAACCCATTTGCATGGAGTTCCTTCATGCGTTCCTTTCTAACATGACCTAAATGGCGGTTCCACTAATAAGTGGAATTCACATCATTTGCCTTATGGCATTTTAGCGTCGGTGTTATGCATGTGTGTTTCACCATAAAGATTTATAATAACTTATCCATCGTACATGGAATACAATTATAATTTGAACAACTCATTGTTTTCATTTGACCAGAACAAAACAACAATTATAAAGTTCTTTATTATAAATTTGAAGGGCTAGGTAGAATACAAACGACGAACATAATAACACTTTATTTTGTTCCAGACGTGCATTCCTACCATATTCCTTGTCAGTCACTTGGGCCATTGTATTCTTGTATTGCGTTGTTTTGTATGACACCTCATACCAACCAATATGGTACAAATACCCAGAATTTCATTGTGTGACCAAACAAAGAATACATTCATAACATGTATATCATCTATATACACGAGTTAGACTTTCTAGTCTTTTCTTTCTTTCTGCCAAAAATCTTTTGTAGTTTCTCTTTTAGCTTTCCTCATTTTCAGAAAACACTTCACCATAAATAACTTCTAGGTCCGTTGGTCAAATACCAATAACCTTGATGTTCTTACTTTGAAGTTGATCATCACATGACAAGCGTTCCAGATTTCACTATTAGTAACTTTTTAATGTGATGAACAATTTCACTCATAATTTTTATCCATCAAATCACGACGTTTTCCGAGACCATGTTTGTACATGCTAGGCTCGTCAAGTTTAACCTTAGTATTCGCATGTGCAAATCTTGCTTGCACCCATTGTATGCACACGTAGAATCTATAACACCTGATCATCACGTGATGCTTCAAAACGACGAGTCTTATTAGGAACGGTGCATACTAAGGACGACCACTTCATGGATATGCGAATATCGTTAGTGCCCAACTAGTGGAGGATCGGAACGCCTAGCGTCTTCAACCTTCGTACATTCCCATAAAACTTACGAGTTTATGTAGTCTCACTAAATCTATAATCTTTTATCTCTAAATAGGAGCACCCCATTACATGATTTTCCAAGCCATGCAGCCTTCCACGTCACCTCAATTGTTCTGATTGGCTTTCACAGGTCCTCTGTCCCTACTAATTGTTTCGGCCCTTGATCTCCTCCGTCCGTGCCTCTCCTCGCCACAATTTCAGGGAAAGGAAACGACCCAACGTGGTTAGCGACGAGGTAGGCGAGCGGCCGCTGCCTGTATTGCTTTCCTACACCCACCACAGCCTTCCTTCCTATGTGCTCATCTGACCTTCTATATCCACGGATCTGTCAAACAAATGCACAAGTAACCGAAGTAATTTCGCCCCTATTAATCAGTAGAGATTCTCCGATCTCGCAATCGTCGCCACAACAGCATAGCTTCATTCCCATCCCCTCTCTCAAGAGTCGCAAGGTTCCCTTGGAAAACCAACCAGATTCAAGGGGCGGATTTGCAGTCCGCGGGGTGGACATCGACCTCCTGCTATTAACGCTGGCTGGGACACAGCTCATGCCCACCCCGTCGCTCGCATCCCAGTAAGTTCCTTCCGTCCCAAATTCTTCCTAATTATCTTCATACATGCTTCATGTTAATCTTTTGAAGCGGGGCATATCATGCCTAATGTTTTTTCTGCAGCATGCCTTACGGGACCGAAGTTGAGAGACGAGCCACAACTGTTTGTTTGCAGTTTACACAGCTTACTGTTTTACCATGCTATAACCTAGATTCATTCTAATGTCACTTTGTTTGAATAATCCCAAGGTTGATCTCTCTCCAAGTGTAATTGACATGTCTCATGTCCCGATTAACTCTTCTAATTGACAGAGAGAAGAAACCGATGAAGAACGGCTAAACTTCCTCCGCAACAGTTTATGATCAGAATCTCCATGTCGGGCTAAAACATGCTGATTGGTGAGTACTGAGTAATCACCTAGCTCAGACCCATCTCTTTGTTCCGAAGTTTAACCTATCTTCAACCCCCATTTCACAAGATATGTCAAGCCCCTGATTTCTTTCACTTCTTTCTGCAGGATTTGTTGTTCTTCAGATGATTCAGGGTCTGGCAAAGATTTGGTCCTTGACTCCTCAAGTTTACAATTCATGTAGAACTATCAAACAAGATTTGTCAGGTATGCTAGCCATCTGTTAACCAAATCTAACATTTAGTCTTTATCTTTTTCACTTATTTCGTCTTCATTTTCTTGGTATCGATTATGAACATAAATATTGAGAAACACACTTCTGACCCAACATATTTGTTGTGAAGAACAGACGGATAGGAAACCTTGCAGCAGACATACGAAACATCCTCCATATTCTCAGGTTTTGATTTATTACTTGATAAGCACATTTACGGTCTTCATAGAACACATTCATAGACTGATTTATGTCTTGCGAGGATGGGATGGACTCTAATAAATTACAGGAGAAATCAGACCCCTCTGCCACAGCAGTGACTTCCAAGCATGTTTACACGTAGCTTATATTATGAAATATTCAGGAGTGTTGTACTTTTGTCAAAGTATTAATGGAAGGTAGATTATGTACCTACAAAAGTTGATTTATGAATACATATTTACATACGAGAGTGGGTCTTCTTTTGGCAGTGAAACATTTCAAGAAGATTGATTTAGAAGTGAGAAGTAGGAGACCACACGGGATTTACGGCCCCCATTGTCTTGCATGGTGCTTGGAAAGTAAAGGGTTTAAGTGACGTGTTGAGATTACTAAAAGAAAATCAAAAACCTCACTTCTTTAACCTCACTTCTTTATAGAATGTTTTTGCAACGATATTTGTGGAAGTTCTTTTTGTGTATGTTTCATTATGAACCTGGAAATTCTGATGCAGATGAATGCATCATTGAAGACAAAGTCCAAAGTTAGACTGCACCTTGCATTGCATTAGTGAATATTTTTGGAGTTGATGCTTAGTACTTTTACCAAATTTGTCATTCAGAATAAAATGAACATTTTGTATCTGCTTACACAACATTATGCCTTGTGCTTATTTTTTCTAATAAGTAATTTGGTCATTTTCTATGCAACACGCGTAACACATTTGTCTTATTGCAACAATTACTATTAATTTCTGAAATATGATTTCCGCAGCAACGCGCGGGGAATCATCTAGTATCTATAAAGTTCATCCCCACTAAAATGCATTTAATGTTTGCAAGCTGAAATCTCATGTAGCCACATCACCCCCATTATTTTTATCCATTTGATCTAAAATCTATGGTTGTTTGTTGTCTATCCAGATCGTGACCTCAGTCCATAGTGCTGTCCAAATCATGCTCTCACTCTCACGCACATCAACAACCGCACAGCCACAAACCCTTTGTTTCCTCTTCTCCATTAATTCTTCATAATGGTGCACTCCTTTGATCCTTTCATCTTCCACTTATTCACCGTGAGATATAACAACACACAAACAGATGTATGAGAAGAGGACGCATGCACTCTGTGTCCTCCGCCTCTGAGATGTGCCAGCTCCCAACCCGGCAATCCCCTGCTGCTGCTGCTGGCCACCACCACTCTCACCTCTAACTCTGCTTTTGCTGGTGGGGCGATGGGGTACATTTTCATCTCGCCCTCCCGCTCACCTTCCGGTTTCGCTGCCCCGATGCGGCTACCACTCACCAGGCGTGGAATGGATCTCCCATCGTCGCGTGCCCTTGTCGCAGTCCGATGGCAATCCGTCCCTTGACCTATGCTATACCACAAAGATTTATGTCTTGGTTTTGTGGAAAAGGATCCAGACGTGAAGTGCAGCGTCAGTCAGTTTGGGTAGAGCACAAATCCTAACCTTAAGTGCAATCAGTGTCTGCTTAATTCTGACATGTTGATCGAAAATGCATGTCTACATACACGTGGGCGTCCCGGGCTTATCACAGCCATTAATTTTCTCTGTTTCGCTTTGAGATTCGTGCGAATATTTTGTAACAACCACCCTGTACTGTTTCTCTTTCTTGTCAGCAAGTCGCTCACAATGCTCCTCCCGTTTCTTTAATTCATGGATTTTTTCCCCTCTTTCAACCGTTCCAAATCGGCATGTTTTGTAATTTAGATCTGGGGAATGGAGAAGGAACCGACTGGATCCAAAGAAAAAAATGAACCAGATATGGAAGCTCTTTCTATTCTTGAACCATGTAAACTATCAAGAACAACGTATGGAAGCAAATCAGATTGGAAGCAATCAGACTGGAAGTATCAAACACAAGCAATCCAGATCGTGAACAACCTGAATGTAATCACCAAACGTTTGGGGTTGGAGAAAAATATGGAAGCAAATCACGCAGGTACAAATCAAATCAGAATCAAACATGTAAGAGGAAAAAATCCATCGGTTTAGACGCTCCGCCAGGTCCAAACCATCTCGCCTCCTCCA
Source organism: Lolium multiflorum (assembly GCA_030979885.1). Lineage (NCBI taxonomy): Eukaryota > Viridiplantae > Streptophyta > Magnoliopsida > Poales > Poaceae > Lolium > Lolium multiflorum. Next base: position 191,644 of record JAUUTY010000113.1, read on the forward strand.
GGCATACGACGGATGGGCGCCTCCCCGACCTTGCCGCCGGCGTTATGCTCCAGCCACATGCGTATGCCTCCGATCCCAGGGGATCACCATGCCTATGGGCTATGGCCATCTGTACGCCGTCGCGATGCTCCTCGTCCTCTTCATGGGCTTCAGCATGCGCGGCTCGCGGCTGGATTCCGGTGGAGCGCTTCCGGAGGAGGTGGCTGACGAGGAGAGGAGGCGGCGGCCTAGATGAGGGGGTGGAGGTGGACGAGGGAGAGAAGAAAACAAAGTGAACATGTCCAGTTTGGTTTCCATAAGGGCGAGAAGGTGGGCAAAGTTCAGGATGAAAATGTAAATTGGCAGACACAAATCTCGAAGCTATCGTGACCACAGGATAGGACAGGGACGCCCACCTATGGGTAGAAAAACTGCGTTGCATGTTGATGCAACAACTTCGAAATTAGAGGTATGAAGTCATGCACTCATTAAACACGATTTATCTCAAGTGATTTTTAAATTTGATTATGGAAAATGATTCAGATGTTACTTCTTAGTTGTATGGCAGTTTTTTGTATGGCGTTACCTCAAGGGTTTATAAGGTTCCTTCTTTCCTGGTGAGAATAGCAGGCGTGCAGTTATTATATGGAAGAGCAATAGATGGCCGGCAAGCCAACACAGTACCACAAAGATTTATGTCTTGGTTTTGTGGAAAAGGATCCAGACATGAAGTGTAGCGTCAGTCAGTTTGGATATAGCACAAATCCTGACCTTAAGTGCAATCAGTGTCTCTGCTTAATTCTGACGTTCTGATGCAACAACTTCACAATTAGAGGTATGAACTTATGCACTCATTAAACATGATTTATCTCAAGTGTTTTTTAAATTTGATTATGCTGTATGATTCAGATGTCACTTCTTAGTTGTATGGCAGTTTTTCGTATGGCGTTACCACAAGGGTTTATAAGGTTCATTCTTTCCTAAATAGTAGGCACGCACTTATGATATGGAAGAGCAATAGATGGCCGGCAAGCCAACACAGACGACATCGTTCCATGGGATCAAATTTTGTGTATTTCATGAGTCATCACATTCATTCCTGAGCCTTCTCTCTGCCATCTTACTCATTTGCCATCTCTCCTGTAACAATCCCCCTTCCATATTTTTCTTCTATATATTTGTTAACATAGCCCACTTCCGATCCACAAAATAGTTTGCCAATAATTAATCTAAATCAGGTCAGTACATAAAGAATACATATTTTCATTTAGTATAGAATAGTGAATAAGGATGGATTCATCATGAATGCCCTAGCAAGTGTGACAAACAGAGGGGTCGAGAAGAATTGAGATTATTAACACAAGCTATTTTTTTGCAACATATGTATATATGATCATAAATTCTACATATGTGGATCATATTCAAATGCATCGGTAGCTGAGGAGATGATGGTATATGATTATTATCTGTACATCTTTATTTGAATATGTTACTATCTACAAACTATTTCGATTTACTTTCCATCTCCTTGGAATTTGATAATGCACAGGTGACCACCACAATATTATAAAAGTTGTGTTATTATATTATCACTATTTGACATAGATAAGTTTTGTTATGGTTTAACATTAACGAGCTGATCTCATTTGCAAATAACATTATTTTTCATAGATTGTTGTGTTTTTTTTGTAAATCATATCTAATGCCCGCCGCAACGCGCGGGGAATCAACTAGTTATATTCTATAATCTTGCACTAAGGTCTTAGATATCGCATATATCTCACACCTTGCTTATTTATGAAAACAAACTTTCCAGCTCCTTACTTTTCAAACGGATTTGAACTTCAACTTTCATGGAGACAAGATGATTTTAGGTACTAATTGAAAACATCCCTCTTTAAATTTAGCAATGTGAGGTTTACCAAAAGTTTGCAATAGAACTTAATCATTTCTTGATTCTTTAACAATACGGTACTAGTCCGTAAAGTTACTTGTCAGATTTAACAGTGTTTCTATCTCAATTCCAAGACTAGCGCATGGTAGATAACGGATGCCAATTCTACAATCTTAATCCAAAATACTATTCATACTATGTTCATGATAATTAGTTCAAGTTTTAATCTAATTACTAATGAACTCCCACTTAATACAACATCCATCATCGTTGTTTAGTGGCACACGATCCATATTCACTACACTAAGTCCGATCATCACGTGAGATGATGTAGCTTCAATGGTCAACATCAACATGTTAATCATATCATCCATATGACTCGTGTTCAACCTTTCGGTTTCCTGTGTTTCGAGGCCATGTATGTACATGCTAGGCTCGTCAAGCCCAAGTATTTCCGTGTGTGCAACATGGCTTACACCCGTTGTATGTGAACGTAGAATCTATCACATCCGATCATCACGAGATGCTTCAAAACGACGAACAGGCATACGATGGCGTGTAACTCACACGTTCGTTGGGAACCCCAAGAGGAAGGTATGATGCGCACAGTAGCAAGTTTTCCCTGAAAGAAACCAAGGTTTAATCGAACCAGGAGGAGCCAAGAAGCACGTTGAAGGTTGATGGTCGCGAAATGTGATGCGGCGCAACACCAGGGATTCCGGCGCCAACTAGGAACCTGCACAACACAACCAAAGTACTTTGTCCCAACGAAACAGTGAGGTTGTCAATCTCACCGACTTCTGTAACAAAGGATTAAACGTATCGAGTGGAAGATGTTTGCAAAGAAAACAGTAAACAAGTAGATTGTATGCTATGTAAAGAATAGGACCGGGGTCCACAGTTCACTAGAGGTGTCTCTCCCATAAGATAAAAGCATGTTGGGTGAACAAATTACAGTCGGGCAATTGACAAATAGAGAAAGGCATAACAATGCATATACATGACATGGTAAATATAGTGAGATTTAATCCGGGCATTACGACAAAGAACATAGACCGCCATCCAACTGCATCTATGCCTAAAAAGTCCACCTTCAGGTTATCATCCGAACCCCCTCCAGTATTAAGTTGCAAAGCAACAGACAATTGCATTAAGTATGGTGCGTAATGTAATCAACAACTACATCCTTAGACATAGCATCAATGTTTTATCCCTAGTGGCAACAGCACATCACAACCTTAGAACCTTCTGTCACGATCCCAGATTCAATGAAGGCAAGAACCCACTATCGAGCATAAATACTCCCTCTTGGAGTTAAGAGCAAAAACTTGGCCAGAGCCTCTACTAATAACGGAGAGCATGCAAGATCATAAACAACACATAAACAATAGATTGATAATCACCATAATCATAGTACTCTCTATCCATCGGATCCCGACAAACACAACATATAGAATTACAGATAGATGATCTTGATCATGTTAGGCAGCTCACAAGATCCAACAATGAAGCACAACAAGGAGAAGACGACCATCTAGCTACTGCTATGGACCCATGGTCCAGGGGTGAACTACTCACTCATCACTCCGGAGGCGATCATGGCGATGAAGAGTCCTCCGGAGATGAATCCCCCCAGGGTGCCGAGGCGATCTCCAATCCCCGAGATGGGATTGCGCGGCGGCGTCTCTGTAAGTTTTCCGTATCGTGGCTCTCGACGGGGGTTTCGCGACGGAGCTTTAAGTAGGCGGAAGGTCAACGCGAGGGGCCACACGAGGGCCCAGGGGGCCGCGGCCAAGGGGCCGCGCCGGCCACCCCCCGGCTGCCTCGTGGCCCCACTTCGTTAGGTCTTCGGTCTTGGAAGCTTCGTGCAAAAATAGGACCCTGGGCGAAAGTTTCGTCCAATTCCGAGAATATTTCTTTACTAGGATTTCTGAAACCAAAAACAGCAGAAACAAAGAATCTTCGGCATCTTGTTAATAGGTTAGTTCAAAATGCATAAATATGACATATAATGTGCATAAAACATGTAGGTATCATCAATAAAGTAGCATGGAACATAAGAAATTATCGATACGTTGGAGACGTATCAGCATCCCCAAGTTAGTTCTGCTCGTCCGAGCAGGTAAAACGATAACAAAGATAATTTCTGAAGTGACATGCCATCATAATCTTGATCATACTATTTGTAAACATATGTAATGAATGCAGCGATCAAAGCAATGGTAATGACATGAGTAAACAACTGAATCATATAGCAAAGACTTTTCATGAATAGTACTTCAAGACAAGCATCAATAAGTCTTGCATAAGAGTTAACTCGTAAAGCAATAAATCAAAGTAAAGGTGTTGAAGCAACACATAAGAAGATTAAGTTTCAGCGGTTGCTTTCAACTTGTAACATGTATATCTCATGGATATTGTCAACATAAAGTAATATAACAAGTGCAATATGCAAGTATGTAGGAATCAATGCACAGTTCACACAAGTGTTTGCTTCTTAAGGTGGAAGGAGATAGGTAAACTGACTCAACAATAAAAGTAAAAGAATGGTCCTTCGCAGAGAAAGCATCGATTGCTGTATTTGTGCTAGAGCTTTTATTTTGAAAACATGAAACAATTTTGTCAACGGTAGTAATAAAGCATATGAGTTATGTAAATTATATCTTACAAGTTGCAAGCCTCACGCATAGTATACTAATAGTGCCCGCACCTCGTCCTACTTAACTTGGACTACCGGATCTTTGCATGCCATGTTTCAACCAAGTGTCACAAAGGGTACCTCCATGCCGCCTGTACAAAGGTCCAAGGAGAATGCTCGCATTTCGGATTTCTCGCTTTTGATTATTCTCAACTTAGACATCCATACCGGGACAACATGGACAACAGATAATGGACTCCTCTTTAATGCATAAGCATGTAGCAAAGTTATTATTCTCATATGAGATTGAGGATATATGTCCAAAACTGAAACTTCCACCATGATTCATGGCTTTAGTTAGCGGCCCAATGTTCTTCTCTAACAATTTTGCATGCTCCAACCACTAAAATGATAGACCTTCAGACAAGACGGACATGCATAGCAACTCACATGATATTCAACAATGGTTGATGGCGTTCCCCAAAACATGGTTATCGCACAACAAGCAACTTAATAAAATATAAAGTGCATAAGTACATATTCAATACTACGATAGTTTTTAAGGCTATTTTGTCCCATGAGCTATATATTGCAAAGGTGAATGATGGAATTTTAAAGGTAGCACTCAAGCAATTTACTTTGGAATGGCGGGTAAATACCATGTAGTAGGTAGGTATGGTGGACACAAATGGCATAGTAGTTGGCTCAAGGATTTTGGATGCATGAGAAGTATTCCCTCTCGATACAAGGTTTAGGCTAGCAAGGTTATTTGAAGCAAACTCAAGGATGAACAAGTGCAGCAAGACTCACATAAAAGACATATTGTAAACATTATAAGACTCTACACTGTCTTCCTTGTTGTTCAAAACTCAATACTAGATATTATCTAGACCTTAGAGAGACCAAATATGCAAATCAAATTTTAGCAAGCTCTATGTATTTCTTCATTAATGGGTGCAAAGCATATGATGCAAGAGCTTAAACATGAGCACAACAATTGCCAAGTATCACATTATCCAAGACATTTTTAGAATTACTACATGTAGCATTTTCCAATTCCAACCATATAACAAATTAACGAAGAAGAAACTTCGCCTTGAACATTATGAGTAAAGCCTAAGGACACATGTGTCCATATGCAACAGCGGAGCGTGTCTCTCTCCCACAAAGTGAATGCTAGGATCCATCTTATTCAAACAAAAACAAAAACGAAAACAAACCGACGCTCCAAGTAAAGAACACAAGATGTGACTGAATAAAAATATAGTTTCAGGGGAGGAACTGATGATGTTGTCGATGAAGAAGGATGCCTTGGGCATCCCCAAGCTTAGATGCTTGAGTCTTCTTAAAATATGCAGGGATGAACCACGGGGCATCCCCAAGCTTAGAGCTTTCACTCCTCTTGATCATAGTATATCATTCTCCTCTCTTGACCCTTGAAAACTTCCTTCACACCAAACTTCAAGCAAACTCATTAGAGGGTTAGTGCATCATTAATAATTCACTCATTCAGAGGTGACACAATCATTATTTTCACTTCTGGACATTGCATAATGCTACTGGACATTAATGGATCAAAGAAATAAATCCAACATAGCAAAAGAGGCAATGCGAAATAAAAGGCAGAATCTGTCAAAAACAGAACAGTCCGTAAAGACGAATTTATAAATGGCACCAGACTTGCTCAAATGGAAAAACTCAAAACTAATGAAAGTTGCGTACATATCTGAGGATCACGCTCGTAAATTGGCAGATTTTTTCGAATTTTCTACAGAGAATTATGCCCAGATTCGTGACAGACAGCAATGCTGTTTCTGCGCAGCGATCCCAAATATAACATCAACTTTGACATAGAAACTTTACTTGGCACAAAAACATGATAAGGAGAGGTTGCTACAGTAGTAAACAACTTCCAAGACTCAACAAAACAAAAAATTGCTGTAGGTAAAAACATGGGTTGTCTCCCATAAGCGCTTTTCTTAACGCCTTTCAGCTAGGCGCAGAAAGTGCAAATCAAGTAACATCGAGAGTAGAAGCATCAACATCATTACCTTGGGAGCTGGGAGTTTTCTCAACAATGCATTGTATCTGGTCTATATAAGTAACTCCTCTCTCATTGCTCCTAGGCTTACTATTCTCATCAAACAAATTTTCAGGAACAAGCCAAGCATAGTTATTTTCTAGTGCATCATTCATAGCTAGGAGTTTACATGGTATTGGTGCTTTGATTTCCCCTCCATCATTAATGTTATTAGTGTACATTATTCTATCCATGTCCATTTTTTCAAGGAGACCAATAAAATTGGTATGAGAACCTAGCATATTAAATTTAGCAAAAACCTTTCTAGCCTCTCTTGCTAGACCACCAAATTCTCTAAGAAGGGTTTCTAAAACAAAATCTTTCTTTTCCCCCTCTTCCATATCACCAAGTGTAAGAAACATGTGTTGTATTATGGGATTGAGATTAACAAATCTAGTTTCTAACATGTGTATCAAACAGGCAGAAGCACTTTCATAAGTAGGAGCAGTTTTTAATAATGGTATATCTTCAAAATCTTCATCCATACTAACATGGGTGAAAAATTCTTCTATATTATCTCTTCCAATGATACACCCTCGTCCTACCGGTATCTCTTCCAAAGTAAACTTAGGATTAAGCATGATGAAATAAGCAAAAAGTAAACTAGGCAAACAAAGTAAAGACAAGTAACTAATTTTTTTGTGTTTTCGATATAGAGAGCAAGACAATAAATAAAGTAAAACTAGCAATTTTTTTGTGTTTTGATTTAGTGCAGCAAACAAAGTAGTAAATAAAATAAAGCAAGACAAAAACAAAGTAAAGAGATTGAGAAGTGGAGACTCCCCTTGCAGCGTGTCTTGATCTCCCCGGCAACGGCGCCAGAAAAAGAGCTTGATGGCGTGTAACTCACACGTTCGTTGGGAACCCCAAGAGGAAGGTATGATGCGCACAGTAGCAAGTTTTCCCTCAGAAAGAAACCAAGGTTTAATCGAACCAGGAGGAGCCAAGAAGCACGTTGAAGGTTGATGGTCGCGAAATGTGATGCGGCGCAACACCGGGATTCCGGCGCCAACTAGGAACCTGCACAACACAACCAAAGTACTTTGTCCCAACGAAACAGTGAGGTTGTCAATCTCACCGCTTGCTGTAACAAAGGATTAAACGTATCGAGTGGAAGATGTTTGCAAAGAAAACAATAAAACAAGTAGATTGTATGCTATGTAAAGAATAGGACCGGGGTCCACAGTTCACTAGAGGTGTCTCTCCCATAAGATAAAAGCATGTTGGGTGAACAAATTACAGTCGGGCAATTGACAAATAGAGAAAGGCATAACAATGCATATACATGACATGGTAAATATAGTGAGATTTAATCCGGCATTACGACAAAGAACATAGACCGCCATCCAACTGCATCTATGCCTAAAAAGTCCACCTTCATTATCATCCGAACCCCTCCAGTATTAAGTTGCAAAGCAACAGACAATTGCATTAAGTATGGTGCGTAATGTAATCAACAACTACATCCTTAGACATAGCATCAATGTTTTATCCCTAGTGGCAACAGCACATCACAACCTTAGAACCTTCTGTCACGATCCCAGATTCAATGAAGGCAAGAACCCACTATCGAGCATAAATACTCCCTCTTGGAGTTAAGAGCAAAAACTTGGCCAGAGCCTCTACTAATAACGGAGAGCATGCAAGATCATAAACAACACATAAACAATAGATTGATAATCACCATAATCATAGTACTCTATCCATCGGATCCCGACAAACACAACATATAGAATTACGATAGATGATCTTGATCATGTTAGGCAGCTCACAAGATCCAACAATGAAGCACAACAAGGAGAAGACGACCATCTAGCTACGCTATGGACCCATGGTCCAGGGGTGAACTACTCACTCATCACTCCGGAGGCGATCATGGCGATGAAGAGTCCTCCGAGATGAATCCCTCTCCGGGTGCCGAGGCGATCTCCGAATCCCGAGATGGGATTCGCGGCGGCGTCTCAGTAGGTTTTCCGTATCGTGGCTCTCGTCGGGGGTTTGCGACGCTTTGGTAGGCGGAAGGTCAACGCGAGGGGCCACACGAGGGCCCGGGGGCCGCGGCCAAGGGCTGGCCGCGCCGGCCACCCCGGCTGCCTCGTGGCCCCACTTCGTTAGGTCTTCGGTCTTCGGAAGCTTCGTGCAAAAATAGGACCCTGGGCGAAAGTTTCGTCCAATTCCGAGAATATTTCTTTACTAGGATTTCTGAAACCAAAAACAGCAGAAAACAGGGCTCTTCGGCATCTTGTTAATAGGTTAGTTCAAAATGCATAAATATGACATATAATGTGCATAAAACATGTAGGTATCATCAATAAAGTAGCATGGAACATAAGAAATTATCGATACGTTGGAGACGTATCACATACGAGGAGAACACTTTATTATCTTGATATTAATGTGAGGGATCATCTTATAATGCTATCGTCGTGATCTAAGCAAAATAGCGTTTCTTCATGGCGTTCTGGAGGAGGAAGTATATATGAAGCAACCACCTTGGTATGAAGATCCTCGCATTCCTCATTACATTTGCAAATTAGATAAATCTCTTTATGGTCTAAAACAAGCTCCACGAGCATGGTACTCTCGCTTGAGCTCTAAATTACAAGAACTTGGGTTTATAGCATCAAAGGCAGACACATCATTATTCCTATTCAGTAATTCGGATATCACTATGTTTATCCTTGTCTATGTTGATGATATCATTGTTGCAAGCTCTTCTGATGCGGCGACTACTGCTCTTTTACAAAAGTTAAATCATGATTTTGCACTCAAGGATCTTGGTGATTTGCACTTCATCCTGGGCATAGAAGTTAAAAAGAGTTCAAATGGTATTGTCCTAACTCAGGAGAAATATGCCATGGACTTACTCAAAAAGGTTGGCATGTTACAGTGTACCACTTGTACAACACCTTTGTCAGTCACAGAACAGCTGTCCTTAACAGATGGAGAACTTCTTGGTACAGAGGATAGTACAAAGTACAGAAGCATAGTTGGAGCGTTGTAGTATTTGACACTAACATGACCTGATTTGGCCTTTTCAGTCAACAAAGTATATCAGTATCTTCATGCTCCTACTACTGTGCATTGGACAGCAGTGAAACACATATTAAGGTATATTCGAGGTGCAGTGAAGGTTGGACTTACTTTTCAGAGATCTAGATCCTCTCTTCTTAGTGCATTCTCAGATGCAGACTGGGCAGGATGTCTTGATGATAGACGGTCTACTGGTGGTTTTGCCATATTCTTTGGTCCAAATCTGATATCATGGAGTGCCAGGAAACAAGCTACAATGTCGAGGTCAAGTACTGAAGCAGAATACAAAGTTGTGGCAAATGCAACAGCCGAACTGATTTGGGTGGAAGCCCTGGCTCGTGAGCTAGGAGTCATGCTTTACCAAAGACCGATTCTTTGGTGTGACAATCTTGGAGCTACTTACTTGTCTGCAAATCCATTTTTTCATGCCAGGACCAAACACATAGAAATTGACTATCACTTTGTTCGTGAGAGGGTTAGTAATAGACTTCTTGACATGTTCATTTCAACCAAGGATCAAATAGCTGATGGATTCACCAAAGCTTTAGGTGTTAAGGATCTAGATGAGTTTAAGTGTAATCTCAACCTCTCTCGAGGTACGTTTAGATTAAGGGAGGGTGTTAAACCTTGTAATAAGAGTTTGTATATGCCACGTGTGGGGTTTTTCCACACATATATAAGCACGTAACCCGGCCTAGGAAGAGGGTACGGTTCCAACCCTAGAATCTCGATACTGATCTCATTCTGTCACTCTCGTGTGTCGGCCAAGGTGGCAGTAGATAGATTCGGAGACGCTACTCCAAAATTCATACTCCCTCTATTTTAAATTAAATGTTGCATTTTTTTCTAAAATAAGCAGATTTGCAGACTAAAATGTGTCTAGATAATAGATCATAGTTGCGGTACTTAATTTGGAACGGAGCAAGTATATTATCCATTGGTGCCAGCGTATACTAGTAGTCTAGTAGTATTGAACTATATCAGTTGGTCCATGGGAACGACCGCCGGTTAACTTAAACCATGTGGAGTTTGGACACGGCCAAAAAACTCAGTACTACGAAAATGGATTTTAAAATTGAAGGGGAGAAAGGGAAAGGGAAAGGGAAAGATGACGGACATGACGTGCTTAATTAGTGGGCTAATTAGGAAGAAGGCGATGATTCCGGCGCCGGACGAACGCCGATGCCTCGTCAAAGAGTACGACCGCGCAGCCGAGGCGAGCTCTTGGCTGTTAGCTATTCTCTCGCCGGTGCCCTGAATTAAGAACACTCGATTAGCACTCGAGTGCTGTCGACTGAAAGTGAAACTTTGTTCATATCTTTTCTTCTTCTCTATAGACAATGCGTGGGTGCACACCTACTTGGTCCACAAACACTCGCTCAATTTCAAGAAGTGACGGCGACAAATTCTAGATTACAGAGACAAGCTTGGTTGATTGGGGATCGATGATTTTCAGGTCTCATCAGTTGATATTCACGCCAGCAACGGATCTCAATTGTACACTCCTTAGTACAATAGGTGCAATTATTGCGTGATGGCTTCCAATCCATTGCAGGCCGGCTTTTTATACAGGAAGGGTGTGATTCTCAGATTCATTTTCTTTTCCCCGGCAGAAGTTGACTTGGGTAATAATAATAGTACCTGTTATGTTTTCTGATCAATTAAGCAAATGACGAGGGAAATCAGAACATGCATTGTTTTCTTTGGCAAGCCAACGGGTCGATAAGATGAAAACCACCTTACTTGCATATATTGCAATTGCCAATTTATAGTATCACTTCTTGCTTTATACTGCTTGTCTTCTTTTTCTTCGGGGAAGTTCTTGCTTTCTACTTCAGGTTACTTAGTTGGATAGTATATGTTTGCACTCCACTTGACAGCTTGCCTTTGTTTCACGATGATTTTCGATCAAGTTTCTACTACTTAGAGCAAGTACAATAAATTCTAGTCAGCTGGCTATAAGGATTAAAATAAGGGTGTGTCTATGTCTTAGTTGACTGAGATTTTCTTATGTCTCATTCACCTCAGAAAAGTGCAACTGCAGTTCAAAGAAAAGTGCAACTCAGTTCAGTTGCACATTTCTGGCAGGAAAGTGCAATTGCACTTTTTTAATAGAAAAGTACAAGTCAAGCACTTTTTTATAAGTGACTTAGACTTAAAAAGATCTCAGTTGACTGAAACATAGCAAAACCGTTGAAATAATATATTGTGCTTAGTTGGAAGAGAGAGAGGAGTAAGCTCTTATGCAAGAGCCAGCTCTAGCATGTGCTCCTAAGTACTATGTGAGAGTGAATGGTGAGTCATACATAGATAAAGTACTACTAAGTACAATTTTATAGCTCACTATTGTACATGTTGGCTCTAGAATAACTATAGATGACATGGCACTTGACTTATAGCCAACGGTTGGCTCTACTATTGAACTTGCTGTTAAAGTGAGTTTAATACATCGGTCATGCTTTCACCTGAAGTGGGTCGACCTGCAAGTTGGCAAGTTGCACAATGGCGCTATCATCGAAGGAAAACCAACTGTCAATGCACCTGTCTGTATGATCTGGCAAAGGGCTACCCGTGCGTTTCGTGAGCAACTCTTCTGACTCAATGGCCAATAGGTATACATGTATTTTTTGAATATTTAATCATGCATTATTGGTACTCTCCATGCTTGTCTGAGCATACGAGAAAATGATGGACAAGTTTTGAAATGATGCACCATGATTGTCTGAACTCTGAATGTCACGGGCATATGCTAGATTTGACGAAGTCTCGACTCCCAAAATTCTAGCTAGGTCAAAAGTCAAAACTAAAACCAGGGACACAAAAATTGGCAATGTTGGATTACTTAGATGGATTTACACTTGCCAGTACAAAAATGCCATTCTTTCATCTGAGCTCCATCTACGGAGTATATTATTTTCCTTGCTTCCTCTACAATGGTGTCATCAAATTTACAAGAAGCTGAAGAAGTTTCAGGATCGGCGCCCCAATTAAGCATGTCGATATTCAGAAACTAACTGTAAACCACGGAAGCATATTGAATTTGAATTGTAGTAGATGCTGAAGAGAATAGACCCTAGCTAGCTAGGTAAGTAGCTCCTGAACGAACAGATCTTCGATCTGCTTCAGGCCTCCTGTAACTCCAGCACCACCTGAACGGATGCCTTCTCCTTCCTCCCGCTCTCGCTGCGGAGCAGACGCCGCACCGCGGCGATGAGCCGCTCGGCCGCAGCCGGCGACCTGCAGAAGAGCGCCTGGCAGAAGGCTGCGTGCCTCGCGATCGCAGCCTCAACCTCCACCGAGGCAGCCGCTGATCCTCCACCGGCGGCGGCGAGATCCTCGCCCACGGCGTCGCCGCAGAGGCCGCACAGCCACTGCCCCGCGAACCGCGCGCGCACGCCGGCCGCGTACGCGGCCGTGCACTCCTCCCTCAGCCCGCAGCACGCGCACGCCGCCCACTCCACCTCCGCGGCCGCAGCTGCCTCGATGGCCGGCGCCAAGTCTTGCACAACCGCCGCTGACATACTGTTGCGGTGGAAATGGAAAGTGGAAACCTCCCTGGCTCCCTCCTGTTTGGATCTTCAGGACTCTAAGTAAATCTCTAACTGAAGGCTTGGTCGATTCTTGTTGCTTTGCGTATTTGGATGCGGGTGTTAGAGGAAGACGAAGATGCGGTATTCGCCGCGAGCGAGGGGGAGGAGAAGGGGTGGTTGGTCGTCCATGGACGAAGATGAGGTGGAAGACATTGGAGGAGCTCGATCGGTTTTGGACTGATGGAGCAGCTTGCTCCGCGACGCGTCTTTTGTATACGACGATGGAGCTGGATGGAGACTGAGACGTGTAGTGTGCGGGTTAAAATGGCGGGAGGAGGGGGACGGGGACGGGGACGGGGCTGGGTTGAGATGGTGGGCCCGCACGCAAATCATTGAAGTGCGAATCGCTTCGGATGTTCGATGAGGTAAGCTGGAAATGGGGTCGAATAGTCGAGCTGTCACCGATACCGATGTGTTCAGTACTCTACTCCCAGTTGTATGACAGAAGGAGATATGCATATCTGCATGCCTGCATGCCTGATATTATTCATTCCAGAGTCTGATTAAAATTAGGGTAACGCTGAGCGTCCCCCGGGGGATTAGAAGCCTGATCCCCCGCCTCCCCCGTTCGACACGTGTCCTCCGGGCCACCATGTATAGGGAGAAAATTCACAGCCCTCGCCCGAAGAAAAAAGCAACCGCTAGGTCCCGTGTTCTCTCTCAGGTTGCCCCCGACCCCATCACCATGGGAACCCTGAACGCCATCCAACTCCGGCGAGGTCCGGTCGCAGGCCCGCCGTCCAACTCCGGCGAGGTCCGGTCGCAGCAACGCCCTACAACCATGGCAGCAACGCTGCCCGTCGTGGGTAGCAAGGCCGCACACCCATAGTAGCAAGCGGCGCCGCCGCTTGTAGCAAAGCACATTTACCATCGTAGCAACTGCCGCCCGCTGCTTGTAGCAGAGCGCCATCGCTATTGTAGCAAGCGCCGCCCACCGCTTGTAGCAGAGCGCCATCGCCATTGTAGCAAGCGCCGCCGCCGGCCAGCACGTAGCACCATTGTCGGCCGCACGTAATGCCGCCGCCGACCTGTGGTAGCAAACCCCCGATGCCAATGTAGCAAATCCCCGCCGCCGCTGTAGCAAGCGCCACCGGCGGCGGCTATGGTAGAAAGTCCCTGCCTCTGTTGTAGCAACGCCGCCACCGACCGTGGTAGCAAATCCCCGCCGCGGTTGTAGCAAGCGCCACCGCAACTTGTAGCAAATCTAGCTGCGGCTCGTGGCCTGAGACGGTGGCCATCGGCGGCCCTGTTTCTATGGCCATGGCGGAGGGGCGGAGGGGCGGAGCATGGCGTGCAGATGGGGAGGGCAGGGGCCAGAGTGGTAGACCCAGGGGGTGGTAGAGAGAAAGTGGTCCGGAGAGGTCGCCGCCGGTGCCGGAGGCGGAGGCGCGTCGACGGAGCACCTGTGGGGAGAGTGGGAAAATTAATGGCGTTGAGGTGGGGAATTATCTGGTCGGGGAGTTGGGAGAGATAAACGAGTGGAGCAGAGCAACGATGAAGAGATAAGATCTGAAGTGGGTCCCACACACAATGCCTCCCTGGGAATAAAGTTGTGGACGTGTGGCGTTCCCTGGAGGCGGAGGATGGAACGCGCACGATCCCCCGGGGGAAGCAAAGCGTTTTCCTTAAAATTATAAGAGGCAACTTCAAGCAAACTGATAGAAGCTGAATAAGCTAGGCTTCCACACAAACGAAGCTACTACTCCGTAGACTTGGAAATGTATGAATTTTGTTGAATTTCTAAATTATAAGAGACACTCAAGTAAGGAGTCTAATGTGTTTACTAGGTTATACCACATGAAAAGAGTAAATAACCTATATCAGTTTATTTATTTTCTTTGCTTTTGTCAACAGGTCAATCGATTTATTAGTAATCATCAACAACAATACAAAGAGGTCTAAAGTAAGTAAAATTACAAATAGGTACTAGCGACGACTACAATCATGCACTGAAACGAGACAAGCGCACCAGAGTAACAACCATCACCAATGATAAGGTCCGTAGATCAGAAGTGCCAAATCTGAGACCTTAACAACGACCATGAAAACCGACAAGATCCTAGAAGACACATCGGACACAAAACTCCATGCAGTCCCTGTCGGAGCTAAGCACACTGTTGGACCGACGATAGGGTGGGAAGACCTTATTCTAACTTCAGGTGTTGTCGCTACCTCATCATCCTAAAGAAAACGTTGAAACTGCAAAAAAAAAGGACAAGAACCCTCATGTCGGATAGGGGTCGTGGTCCTCCGCATTTCCAGAGGCCCTAAGGGCCGCAGGAGGCTGAACAGACAGGCAACGTGGCCAGTGAGAGGGTTGAAAACCTAGATTGCCGCCTCTATTTCTTTACTGTATCAATAAGATAGTGCCATGCTATTCAGTTCCTAACGAAATAAAGACACTAAATATATCGGGCAAGCAAACGTGCGTGCAATCCACACAATCTTTAGCTCTCGGTGCCGAAGCAATTTTCTTGGCTTTACATCCATCCCAGGTGATGTAGGCATTACCCTTCGGGTAACTAGTATTACGCTACCTCCTACGGCCCAACCAGGAGCCCATAAAGATCATCCACCAACCAAGGTGGGCCGTTATGTTGGTTCCAGAGAAGGATTCTTGAAGAACAAGGCAAGAAGACGAAGAAACAAGGAAAGTTTAGATGTAGAATTCTTTGTAACCTAGTCAAACCCGGACAGAACTCTCGAGACCTGGCTTGCAATATAAGGGCCAGGAGAGGGTCTGCCGAGGGACACACAATCACCGTAGCCATAACCACCGCAAGTCTAGAGCTAGGTCATTAGAAATCTTAGCTTCTCAACGAGATCATAGCCAAAGCCTTCGGCTACCCCATTGTAACCTGATAATTTCGATAATCAGATCAGACAAGCAGGAAGTAAGGGTTTTACCTCATCGAGGGCCCCGAACCTGGGTAAATCTCTCTCCCCGTTTGTTTGGTATCCGATGTCTCGTGTCAGCCTGCGATTCCGTCAACCCCAAGCCCCAAAAGGTGGGCATTGCCGAGGAACGCCTGATGGCGCGTGATGCACACGTCCGTTGGGAACCCCAAGAGGAAGGTGTGATGCGCACAGCAGTAAGTTTTCCCTCAGAAAGTGTAACATCCCAAGTTTTCAATAATAAAGGAATAAAGAAAAGAGAAATTTAAATACTCAATTTTTGCAACAAACAAAAACTTTTATTATTCATATAATGCCACATATAGTTTTATGCATAGTGTGTTTATTTTTGTGTGCAATCGCCATGATGAGGGTATTTGTGTTGATCAATTGTTCTAAAACCCTAAACCATGATCATATCATCTCAATTTGAGAGAAAAACAAGAAATGCAAAAATATCCATAAACCCTCACATACACATTAAGCCAATATTTCAAATCCTCAACAAAGGCCACCATAGCTTGATCTATTGCTTGTAAAACCATTGTATATCAAAAACAAACACAAATGCATCAAAGAAACCAGAATCAAATCAAGGAAATTTGCAAAACCAACATACATGTGATAATGGTCAAATTGGCCAATTTTAAAATGTTGCCCTCTTTACACCCCTGGTTTCAAAGATTTCTAAACTAAACAACTCTAATTCTTTCCACCTCATCCAAGATCTTGTCAAGAGGAGCAACTTTGTTGTTGACCACCAAGGTTGACTCTGACTAGGTTGACCAGGGTAAATAAGACAAAATGCTATATGAGAGTAAAGTGAAGATGAGCACTTTTTGGAAACTTTGCAAACCAGCACTAAAATGACTACCACCACCATCATTAGATCACATTAATTATATCAATGAACTCCACCAAAAAGAATTCCAAAATTCCAACATTTTTCTCTTGCGGCCATTATGTCGAACAGTTGGCAGGCATGAAACTGAATTGATCAAACATTGCTTTGTCCAACAGATTTTAGACTAAACTCCTTCTGAATCTTGTTGATCATTGCACCTCTAGTACCCCTACATCATTGCCAGTCCTTGCCCGTGCTGTTTGAAGAGAGGAGAAAACCTAAACTACACCATGCCATGCCCATGCCGGCCACCTTGCTCTCTCTCTCTCTGGATCGCCTCTCTCTCTCTCTCACCATGTCCTGGAGCACGCCCTAAGCTCCACGATCATCACGCAGCATGGCCCTGTCTCGCGCAAGCACGTCATTGGCCAGGTGATACGTCTCCAACGTATCGATAATTTCTTATGTTCCATGTTACTTTATTGATGATATCTACATGTTTTATGCACATTATATGTCATATTTATGCATTTTCCGAACTAACCTATTAACAAGATGCCGAAGAGCCAGTTGCTGTTTTCTGCTGTTTTTGGTTTCAGTAATCCTAGTAAAGAAATATTCTCGGAATTGGACGAAACTTTCGCCCAGGGTCCTATTTTTGCACGAAGCTTCCAGAAGACCGAAGACCTAACGAAGTGGGGCCACGAGGAGGCCAGGGGTGGCCGGCGCGGCCCTGGCCGCGCCGACCTATCCTGGGCCCCTCGTGTGGCCCTCGCGTTGACCCTCCGCCTACTTAAAGCTTGTCATGCCCCCGCGAGAGCCACGATACGGAAAACCTTACAGAGCCGCCGCCGCGTCCCATCTCGGGGATTAGGAGATCGCCTCCGGAGAGGGGATTCATCTCCGAGGACTCTACACCGCCATGGTCGCCTCGGAGTGATGAGTGAGTAGTTCACCCTGGACCATGGGTCCATAGCAGTAGCTAGATGGTCGTCTTCTCCTTGTTGTGCTTAATTGTTAGATCTTGTGAGCTGCCTAACATGATCAAGATCATCTATATGTAATTCTATATGTTGTGTTTGTCGGGATCCGATGGATAGAGAGTACTATGATTATGGTGATTATCAATCTATTGTTCATGTGTTGTTTATGATCTTGCATGCTCTCCGTTATTAGTAGAGGCTCTGGCCAAGTTTTTACTCTTAACTCCAAGAGGGAGTATTTATGCTCGATAGTGGGTTCATGCCTCCATTGAATCTGGGACAGTGACGAAAGTTCTAAGGTTGTGGATGTCTTGTTGCCACTAGGGATAAAACATTGATGCTATGTCTAAGGATGTAGTTATTGATTACATTACGCACCATACTTAATGCAATTGTCTGTTGCTTTGCAACTTAATACGGAGGGGTTCGGATGATAACCGAAGGTGGACTTTTTAGGCATAGATGCAGTTGGATGGCGGTCTATGTTCTTTGTCGTAATGCCCGGATTAAATCTCACTATATTTACCATGTCATGTATATGCATTGTTATGCCTTTCTCTATTTGTCAATTGCCGATTAATTTGTTCACCCAACATGCTTTTATCTTATGGGAGAGACACCTCTAGTGAACTGTGGACCCGGTCCTATTCTTTACATAGCATACACGCAATTGTGTTTACTGTTTTGCAAACATCTTCCACTCGATACGTTTAATCCTTTGTTACAGCAAGCCGGTGAGATTGACAACCTCACTGTTTCGTTGGGACAAAGTACTTGGGTTGTGTTGTGCAGGTTCCTAGTTGGCGCCGGAATCCCTGGTGTTGCGCCGCATCACATTTGCGACCATCAACCTTCAACGTGCTTCTTGGCTCCCATGGTTCGATTAAACCTTGGTTTCATACTGAGGGAAACTTGCTTCTATACGCATCATACCTTCCACTTGGGGTTCCCAACGGACGTGTGCATCTACGCGTATCAAGCTAAATGGCGCCGTTTTGGGAGATCAAGACACGCTGCAAGGGAGTCTCCACTTCTCAATCTCTTTACTTTGTTTTTGTCTTGCTTTATTTTATTTACTACTTTGTTTGCTGCACTAAATCAAAACACAAAAAATTAGTTGCTAGTTTTACTTTATTCTGTCTTGCTCTCCATATCGAAAACACAAAAAAATTAGTTACTTGCATTTACTTTATCTAGTTTGTTTTATTTACCGTTGCTAAAATGGCCAACCATGAAAATACTAAATTGTGTGACTTCACAAATGCAAATAATAATGATTTCCTATGCACACCTATTGCTCCACCTGCTACTACAGCAGAATTCTTTGAAATTAAACCTGCTTTCTGAATTTGGTTATGAGAGAACAATTTTGGTGTTAGTTCTGATGATGCTGCTGCCCATCTCAATAATTTTGTTGAACTTTGTGAAATGCAAAAGTATAAAGATGTAGATGGTGATATTATTAAATTGAAAGTGTTTCCTTTCTCATTAAGAGGAAGAGCTAAAGATTGGTTGCTATCTTTGCCTAAGAATAGTATTGATTCATGGACTAAATGCAAGGATGCTTTTATTGGTAGATATTATCCTCCGCTAAAATTATATCTTTGAGAAGTAGCATAATGAATTTTAAACAATTAGATACTGAACATGTTGCTCAAGCTTGGAGAGAATGAAAACTTTGGTAAAGAATTGCCCAACCCATGGATGACTACTTGGATGATCATCCAAACCTTCTATGCAGGACTAAATTTTTCTTCGCGGAATTTATTGGATTCAGCTGCTGGAGGTACCTTTATGTCCATCACATTGGGGGCGGCTACAAAACTTCTTGATGATATGATGATAAATTACTATGAATGGCACACGGAAAGAGCTCCACAAGGTAAGAAGGTAAATTCTGTTGAGGAAACCTCTTCCTTGAGTGATAAGATTGATGTGATTATGTCTATGCTTGTGAATGGTAGATCTAATGTTGATCCAAATAATGTTCCTTTAGCTTCATTGGTTGCTCAAGAAGAAAATGTTGATGTGAATTTCATTAAAAATAATAATTTCAACAACAATGCTTATAGGAACAACTCTGGTAATAACTATAGGCCATATCCTTCTGCTAATGGTAATGGTTATGGTAATTCTTATGGGAATTCTTACAATAATAATAGGAATGTACCCTCTGGTCTTGAAGCCATGCTTAAAGAATTTATTAGTACACAAACTGCTTTTAACAAATCTGTTGAGGAAAAGCTTGATAAAATTGATACTATTGCTTCTAGAGTTGATAGACTTGCCTCCGATGTTAATCTTTTAAAGTTGAAAGTTATGCCTAATAATGATATTGATAATAAGATTACTACTACAGCAAATGCCATCCAAGTTAGAATTAATGAGAATATAAGATTAATGGCTGAACTGCGTGCTAGGTGGGATAGAGAAGAAAATGAAAAACTAGCTAAAGAGAATAATGTAGCTAAAGTTTGGACTATTACCACCACTAGTAATGCTAATTCTCCACATGTTGCTGCACCTCCTACTATCAATGGTAAAATAATTGGTGTTGGCAATGTTTCTACTCCTAGTGCAAAGCGTACAAAACTGCCTGAAATTGCTAAAACTGCTGAAACTGCTTGTGATAAAACTGCTGAAATTTTTTCCAACCTTGGGAATAATGATCCCATTGCTGTAGCTCATAATGATTTAGATTTTGATGATTGCCACATCTCTGAAGTTATAAAGTTCTTACAAAAACTTGCTAAAAGTCCTAATGCTAGTGCTATAAATTTAGCCTTTACAAAACATATTACAAATGCTCTCATAAAAGCTAGAGAAGAGAAACTAAAACTTGAAACTTCTATTCCTAGAAAGTTAGAGGATGGTTGGGAGCCCATCATTAAAATGAAATTCAATGACTTTGAATGTAATGCTTTATGTGATCTTGGTGCAAGTATTTTGTTATGCCTAAAAAGATTTATGATATGCTTGACTTGCCACCATTGAAGAATTGTTATTTGGAAGTTAATCTTGCCGATAATGTTAAAAAGAAACCTTTGGGGAGGATTGATAATGTGCATATTACGGTTAACAATAACCTTATCCCCGTTGATTTTGTTGTCTTGGATATCGAATGCAATGCATCTTGTCCTATTGTGTTGGGAAGACCTTTTCTTCGAACTGTTGGTGCTGTTATTGATATGAGGGAAGGTAATATTAAATATCAATTTCCTCTCAAGAAAGGTATGGAACACTTTCCTAGAAAGAGAATGAAGTTGCCTTTTGATTCTATTATTAGAACAAGCTATGATGTTGATGCTTCTACTCTCGATGTTACTTGATTTGCACTTTCTGCGCTAGCTGAAAGGCGTTAAAGAAAAGCGCTTATGGGAGACAACCCATGTTTTTACCTACAGCAATTTTTTGTTTTGTTGAGTCTTGGAAGTTGTTTACTACTGTAGCAACCTCTCCTTATCATGTTTTTGTGCCAAGTAAAGTTTCTATGTCAAAGTTGATGTTATATTTGGGATCGCTGCGCAGAAACAGCATTGCTGTCTGTCACGAATCTGGGCATAATTCTCTGTAGAAAATTCGAAAAAATCTGCCAATTTACGAGCGTGATCCTCAGATATGTACGCAACTTTCATTAGTTTTGAGTTTTTCCATTTGAGCAAGTCTGGTGCCATTTATAAATTCGTCTTTACGGACTGTTCTGTTTTTGACAGATTCTGCCTTTTATTTCGCATTGCCTCTTTTGCTATGTTGGATTTATTTCTTTGATCCATTAATGTCCAGTAGCATTATGCAATGTCCAGAAGTGAAAATAATGATTGTGTCACCTCTGAATGAGTGAATTATTAATGATGCACTAACCCTCTAATGAGTTTGCTTGAAGTTTGGTGTGAAGGAAGTTTTCAAGGGTCAAGAGAGGAGAATGATATACTATGATCAAGAGGAGTGAAAGCTCTAAGCTTGGGGATGCCCCTGTGCACCCCTGCATATTTTAAGAAGACTCAGCGTCTAAGCTTGGGGATGCCCAAGGCATCCCCTTCTTCATCGACAACATCATCAGGTTCCTCCCTGAAACTATATTTTTATTCAGTCACATCTTGTTCTTTACTTGGAGCGTCGGTTTGTTTTTGTTTTTGTTTTTGTTTGAATAAGATGGATCCTAGCATTCACTTTGTGGGAGAGAGACACGCTCCGCTGTTGCATATGGACACATGTGTCCTTAGGCTTTACTCATAATGTTCAAGGCGAAGTTTCTTCTTCGTTAAATTGTTATATGGTTGGAATTGGAAAATGCTACATGTAGTAATTCTAAAATGTCTTGGATAATGTGATACTTGGCAATTGTTGTGCTCATGTTTAAGCTCTTGCATCATATGCTTTGCACCCATTAATGAAGAAATACATAGAGCTTGCTAAAATTTGATTTGCATATTTGGTTTCTCTAAGGTCTAGATAATATCTAGTATTGAGTTTTGAACAACAAGGAAGACGGTGTAGAGTCTTATAATGTTTACAATATGTCTTTTATGTGAGTTTTGCTGCACTTGTTCATCCTTGAGTTTGCTTCAAATAACCTTGCTAGCCTAAACCTTGTATCGAGAGGGAATACTTCTCATGCATCCAAAATACTTGAGCCAACTACTATGCCATTTGTGTCCACCATACCTACCTACTACATGGTATTTCTCAGCCATTCCAAAGTAAATTGCTTGAGTGCTACCTTTAAAATTCCATCATTCACCTTTGCAATACATAGCTCATGGGACAAAATAGCCTTAAAAACTATCGTAGTATTGAATATGTACTTATGCACTTTATATTTTATTAAGTTGCTTGTTGTGCGATAACCATGCTTCTGGGGAACGCCATCAACTATTGTTGAATATCATGTGAGTTGCTATGCATGTCCGTCTTGTCTGAAGGTCTATCATTTTGGTGGTTGGAGCATGCAAAATTGTTAGAGAAGAACATTGGGCCGCTAACTAAAGCCATGAATCATGGTGGAAGTTTCGGTTTTGGACATATATCCTCAATCTCATATGAGAATAATAACTTTGCTACATGCTTATGCATTTAAGAGGAGTCCATTATCTGTTGTCCATGTTGTCCCGGTATGGATGTCTAAGTTGAGAATAATCAAAAGCGAGAAATCCGAAATGCGAGCATTCTCCTTGGACCTTTGTACAGGCGGCATGGAGGTACCCCTTGTGACACTTGGTTGAAACATGGCATGCGAAGACCCGGTAGTCCAAGTTAAGTAGGACGAGGTGCGGGCACTATTAGTATACTATGCGTGAGGCTTGCAACTTGTAAAATATAATTTTCATAACTCATATGCTTTATTACTACCGTTGACAAAATTGTTTCATGTTTTCAAAATAAAAGCTCTAGCACAAATATAGCAATCGATGCTTTCCTCTGCGAAGGACCATTCTTTTACTTTTATTGTTGAGTCAGTTTTACCTATCTCCTTCCACCTTAAGAAGCAAACACTTGTGTGAATGTGCATTGATTCCTACATACTTGCATATTGCACTTATTATATTACTTTATGTTGACAATATCCATGAGATATACATGTTATAAGTTGAAAGCAACCGCTGAAACTTAATCTTCCTATGTGTTGCTTCAACACCTTTACTTTGATTTATTGCTTTATGAGTTAACTCTTATGCAAGGCTTATTGATGCTTGTCTTGAAGTACTATTCATGAAAAGTCTTTGCTTTATGATTCAGTTGTTTACTCATGTCATTACCTTTGCTTTGATCGCTGCATTCATTACATATGTTTACAAATAGTATGATCAAGATTATGATGGCATGTCACTTGAAATTATCTTTGTTATCGTTTTACCTTCTCGGGACGAAACTAAGCTTGGGGATGCTGATACGTCTCCAACGTGTCGATAATTTCTTATGTTCCATGTTACTTTATTGATGATATCTACATGTTTTATGCACATTATATGTCATATTTATGCATTTCTGAACTAACCTATTAACAAGATGCCGAAGAGCCGATTCTGTTTTCTGCTGTTTTTGGTTTCAGAAATCCTAGTAAAGAAATATTCTCGAAATTGGACGAAACTTTCGCCCAGGTTCCTATTTTTGCACGAAGCTTCGAAGACCGAAGACCTAAAGTGGGGCCACGAGGAGGCCGGGGGGTGGCGCGGCCCGAGGCCCTGGCCGCGCCGACCTATCCCCTGGGCCTCGTGTGGCCCCTCGCGTTGACCCTCCGCCTACTTAAAGCTTCCCGCGAAACCCCCACCGAGAGCCACGATACGGAAAAACTTCTAGACGCCGCCGCCGCGAATCCCATCTCGGGGGATTGGGAGATCGCCTCCGGCACCCTGGGAGAGGGGATTCATCTCCGGAGGACTCTACACCGCCATGGTCGCCTCCGGAGTGATGAGTGAGTAGTTCACCCCTGGACCATGGGTCCATAGCGTAGCTAGATGGTCGTCTTCTCCTTGTTGTGCTTAATTGTTAGATCTTGTGAGCTGCCTAACATGATCAAGATCATCTATATGTAATTCTATATGTTGTGTTTGTCGGGATCCGATGGATAGAGTACTATGATTATGGTGATTATCAATCTATTGTTCATGTGTTGTTTATGATCTTGCATGCTCTCCGTTATTAGTAGAGGCTCTGGCCAAGTTTTTACTCTTAACTCCAAGAGGGAGTATTTATGCTCGATAGTGGGTTCATGCCTCCATTGAATCTGGGACAGTGACAGAAAGTTCTAAGGTTGTGGATGTGCTGTTGCCACTAGGGATAAAACATTGATGCTATGTCTAAGGATGTAGTTATTGATTACATTACGCACCATACTTAATGCAATTGTCTGTTGCTTTGCAACTTAATACTGGAGGGGGTTCGGATGATAACCTGAAGGTGGACTTTTTAGGCATAGATGCAGTTGGATGGCGGTCTATGTTCTTTGTCGTAATGCCCGGATTAAATCTCACTATATTTACCATGTCATGTATATGCATTGTTATGCCTTTCTCTATTTGTCAATTGCCCGCTGTAATTTGTTCACCCAACATGCTTTTATCTTATGGGAGAGACACCTCTAGTGAACTGTGGACCCCGGTCCTATTCTTTACATAGCATACAATCTACTGCAATTGTGTTTACTGTTTTCTTTGCAAACATCTTCCACTCGATACGTTTAATCCTTTGTTACAGCAAGCCGGTGAGATTGACAACCTCACTGTTTCGTTGGGACAAAGTACTTGGGTTGTGTTGTGCAGGTTCCTAGTTGGCGCAGGAATCCCTGGTGTTGCGCCGCATCACATCGCGACATCAACCTTCAACGTGCTTCTTGGCTCCTACTGGTTCGATTAAACCTTGGTTTCATACTGAGGGAAACTTGCTTCTATACGCATCATACCTTCCACTTGGGGTTCCCAACGGACGTGTGCATCTACGCGTATCACCAGGCCACACGCGCCCATCACCATGCCAGTGCACGCCATGCACGCGGTGAGCGCGCACTGGCCGCGCCAGAGCATGGCACCGCACTGTCGCCCTCGTCCTCGCCTGCAAGCCTACCCCCTGCGTCGAGCATCGCCACCATCACCCCTAGCTGCTAGACACACTCGAGCACCGCCGGCCGCCTTGTCGCCGTCGTCCTCGTCGGAGAAACGCCGCGGGTACCGTGGCATGATGAGCAAGCGCCCGAGCAATCCCATCGTCCCCTGGCCGCGCCAGCTACACCTAGAGCATCGCCATGCCGTCGCCACTCGAATGCCGTCCTTCGCTTGCCCCTTGGAGCGCCGGAGACGCCACGCCGTCGACGACTTCTCGCAGCACCCACGGCACCATCTCCCCTCTATAAATAGAGCTCTCCCGCGCCCAAATCCTTCACACCATCACGATCACCTCTCTTCACTGCTTCGCCTCGACCAAACCAGCCACCAAATCATCGCCGGAGCTGCTCCAATTTGCGGTAGAAGGCCGCCGGGCCCGCAGATCATCATCGTCGATTCACGCCTCCTCCAGCCTCGCCACTTGCTACGGTGCTTCCTCACCGTCGACAACATCGCCGCGCACCCAGCAGAGACCCGCGGGAACGCCGGTAAGCCCTCAGGCCCCCTAGGCTCGCCGCCAGAGCATCGGCTTCTCGCCGGAGAAGACGACGGTTGTGGGCCGTTAGATCATGTCCTAATCCTACGCTCCACATAACGCGTACCGCTTCGGCGTTTAAAGAGACGCTGACAGGTGGAGCCACCACATCAGGCGGCCCGCGCGTGCAAGTCACCGCTGCTGGGCCGGCCCATCTCATTTTCGCCTGTGTAGCCCACTGATCCTTCCCGCCAAAGGCCACTGATTCAAATCCGATTTTTCTGATTAATTCAAATTCCTTTACTGGTGCTTTTTCAAATTTAAATACAACAAAATCCACTAAACCAAATTTAGCAAATTTATATATTTGGAAAGCCTGTAAAAATATCTACACAACCCCACTGGTCTCACTTGCGAATTATCTGTAGAATTTAAATAGAAAAAATAACAAGGCAGAGCCTTTTCCAACTTCAAATAAATATTAAAAATTATCTATAAATGATTTTGAGTTGATTCCAACTCTCATAAACCACATTTGATATACTCTAATTGTTTCTGCAAAAATATAACATAGTTGTTTTGTATGATCATGGACTAGAGCAATATAATGGCTATGTGGCCATTTCTAGTGCATTTAAATCACCCCAAATTAATTAGTTAAATAGTATGAGAGCTACTCTGTCATTTAAATTGTGATCCTAAGTAATTTAAAGAGAGGTAATGACCTGGGTCTAATAAGCCTCATGCTTGGTTACTTAGAGACATTAAATCATTATCATGCTAGTATTAAAATGCATGAGGTTTAGCCCTCATTTAAATCACACTCTCAAATAATAGATATGAAGTGTTGACCTTGGTCAACATGTACTCATACCTTATTATTTGAAGAGATTAAATCTTAATAAGATTCAATGAGAGGAAATTATTTCTCCAAAGAAATAAATAGAAATGATAATCAATATTTATAATGAGAGGAAATTATTTTTCTTTAACATAAAACTAAGTCAATCACCATGTTGATAAATATGTGATGCTAGCTTAGGCTTGTATGAATCTTTGGTGTGTTTAGCTTAGCCCCTAAGCTTGTGTGGTGATTATATATCTCGTATTCGTGTATAGACGCTAGTAACGAGGAGTATCAAGAGGAGGAGGGCTACTTCCCGGAGGAGGAAGAGAACTTTGACCACTACCCTGCTCAAGGCAAGCTAATATTCTTGCAAGCCAACCTAATGCAAAGCTCTTCATGAGAATGCCCATTCCATGTTACTTTATGCTTAAAGATCCTATCCCATGTTTTGCCTTACTATTATTTTACTTATTACATTTCAAAGTTTACTTTTTTATTCATGATTCACTTGGTCTAGAATAGAACAAGAGTATCAAAGTTAGCATAAGCAAATAAAGCTAGATAGCACCCCCTCATGATTAGTTGCTATTGCTAAGTAACTAAAATTGACTACTCTAGATGGGAACAAAGGTGAAATGAAATGACTTTGAAAGATTTTGAAGGTGACTTGAATGACTTGGTGAAAATTTGTGAAAACTGATGATTGGGTTCGGATGCGATACCATTCGAATTTTGCAAGTACCCCCACAATACCTGATTATGGGTAGGGCTTAACTGGAAATATATCTTAGTATGGGTTCCCTCTAAACAAGCGTCATAAGGGTTATGCCGAGGCTGCCTCCGTTGAAAGTGAAATAATATGAAAGGACGTGAATGAGGTGAATTGTCCGGCCCAAGCCCTGTTGACGTGGGCACTACCCTTCGGGTAACCGGCGTTGCCCTATCCTATATTTCCTGCTTGGAGGCCCATGAAGGCATTTGGAGGAAAGACGGCCCATCCGGACGGTGCACCAGAAGATTCCTTGACAAGCAAGACGAAGAAGCAGCCGAACAAGGAAAGATTAGATCTAAAACTACTGTAAACCTAGTCGTACTCGGTTAGACCTCTTGAGACCTGGCCTCCTATATAAAGGCCAGCAGAGGGGCTGCCGAGGGACACGATCAATCTTAGCAATCTTAGCCACCAGAAGCTTAGAACTAGGTCACCGTAAAGCTTAGCATCTCGACGAGATCTTAGCCGAACTATTCGGCACCCCATTGTAACCTATTATCATCATAATCAAGAACAGACAGGCAGGACGTAAGGGTTTTACCTCATCGAGGGCCCCGAACCTGTGCAAATCGCTCTCCCCGCTTGTCCGTGAACCGATGTCTCGTGTCAGCTTGCATGATTCCATCAACCCTAAGCCCCCATCGGAGGGCATTGCCGAGGAGCACCCTCGACAATTGGCGCCGCCTAGGAAGTCCGCGGCACAAGAGGTCATCGGCGCACAGTCACATCTGCAGCGTTCGTACTCGAGTCACCAACACCTCAGATCCAAAGGACCCGATTCGCTGCGGATCCTTTGAGTTCATACCACATCTCGAGCCGCCACGCTCGACCCCTTTAGAATCGCGTGACGGCATGACCGCGGCTTTCGGAGGAGTTCACTTCATCATCGACTCCGGAGGTTTTCTTCGCCTCCCCAGGACAAGTACATCCGACTCAAGGACCTCAGTCTCAGCAAATGGCGTTCCGGCAACAACCTTGGAAATCCCGCCTAGAAACGCGCAAGGAGTCAGCCGAGGAAGTTTCGACCTCGCAGCGGGATGAAGGAAGAGACGGAGGGACCCGTACGGCAAGAAGTAAGAACGTGCGGCGACCTACCCACGCCAGTCCGAGCGAGGACAGCAGGACATGCAACCGATCTGGTCGCACCCGTTCGCCATATCTATCGGCTACGGAGCAACTTGAGGCACCATGCTACCTCCATTCTTATTTTGATCTGAAGGATGGTCGAGAGAAATCAGTCATCTGCTAAGGAACGGCCGACACTTCCTGGAGATTCGACAGTTCTGTGATGATCTTAGAACCGAAGCCATGTCAAGAGTCCACGTAATGGAGAAAAGGGCAAGGTCTTTCAGCTATCCGCCAGAACCGTATGTACCAGAGCCATACGATCCAATGGAAAAGTATGTACCAGCCGAAACATTCCCAGAGCCGTGTGGGCAGGTCAACATGATCCATAAAACTAGCCTTTCTAAAAGGGAAATCAAGAAATTCTCACGAGAAGTAAAATATGCGGAAGTTGCCATGATTGATACACCCGAATTCATCGACTGGTCGGAGCAAAGCATCTCCTTCGACAGGACAGACCATCCAAAGGTCGTCCCTCGACCAGGTCATGCAGCCCTTGTCCTTGAGGCACAGATCGGGGGGTACAATATGAGCAAAGTATTCATGGACGGAGGAAGCGGCCTAAACTTGTTATTCGCTAACACGATGAAACAATGGGTTTAACAGTCGACATGTTGAGAGAGTCCGATACAGGATTCCATGGCATCATACCGACTCGGCCCGCTTACTCCCTAGGCAAAACATCACTGGATGTAGTTTTGGCCACCTAGCAATTTCAGGAAGGAGAAAATTGAGTTTGAGGTAGTCGGCTGGGAATCTCGGTACCACGCCATCCTCGGCGGACCGCCTTTGCCAAATTTATGTCGTGCCTCATTACGTGTATTTGAAGTTGAAGATGCACGGCAGCAATGGGACTCCAATAGCCGTTCATGGAAGCTTCACTCGTTCAGACAATTGCGACAGAGAATTCCAGAAAATTGCCTCAAAGTTCGGAGCAAAGGAAGAACTCAACGCTGTTGACGCCCACGGATCATGCCGCCACCAGGACAATCGAAACGTAAGGGCCGACGAATTCGACGCTGCAAAAGAGACAAAGAAGCTGCGGGTGCATCCCACGACCCGAAGAAAGCGGTCAACACATCGGAGCTTACGGCCTTAGGAAGCGCGTCATCGAGCTCCTCGTGGCCGGGAGATATTTGCATGGGAACCATCCGACATGCCAGGTATCCCCAGGGAACTCGTGAAACGCCCTCAATGTTGACCCGACAACCAAACCAGTGCAGCAATCGATGCGCCGATTTTCTGAACCGAAGAGAAGAGCAATTGGCGAAGAAGTTAGTCGACTCCGCAAAGCAGGATTCATTCGGGAGCTCAAGGAATCCGAGTGGGTGGCTAACCCGTTATGGTGCCAAAGAAGACACAACCGCTCTCCGCATGTGCATCGACTACACCAGCCTCAATAAGCACTGCCCGAAGGACCATTTCCCGTTGCCTCGCATAGACCAGATAGTCGACTCCACAGCTGGATGCGATCGCCTCTCCTTCTTGGATGCATACTCCG
Organism: Lolium multiflorum; assembly: GCA_030979885.1. NCBI lineage: Eukaryota > Viridiplantae > Streptophyta > Magnoliopsida > Poales > Poaceae > Lolium > Lolium multiflorum. The sequence continues at coordinate 221,898 of JAUUTY010000113.1, forward strand.
GGTATAACCAGATCAAGCTCAAAAAGGAGGATCAGGAATTAACCGCGTTCATCACTCCACACGGCGTTTTCTGTTACAACGTCATGACGTTCGGGTTAAAGAATGCAGGGGCAACCTATCAACGGTGCATGCAAGCCTGCCTTGGAGAACAGATCGGAAGGAACATCGAAGTTTACATCGACGATATTGTGGTAAAAACGAAGCACACCGCCACTCTCATCGACGATTTGCGAGAAACCTTCGACAACCTAGACAAATACAAGATCAAGCTGAACCCGAAGAAATGCTTCTTCGGGGTGCCAGGGGGACAAGTACTCGGCTACTTCATCTCAGCAAGAGGAATAGAAGCTAACCCTTTGAAGATCAAAGCTATCCTCGACATGGAACCGCCAAAGAATCTGCACCAAGTGCAGCAGTTGGCAGACTCAGCAGATTCATCGCCAAGTTAGGGGAAAAAGCTTTACCCTTCTACAACTTGATGAAAAAGTCAGAGAAGTTCGAGTGGACAGTTGAGGCGCAGGAGTCCTTCGACAATCTGAAGAAAATTTTATCGACATCACCCGTCCTCGTAACCCCCCGCGAGAGAGAAACATTGCTTATGTATATAGCGCAACAGCCCAAGTCTTTAGCGCGTTCGGTAGTTGAACGGGAAGAAGCAGGGAAAGTTCACGGTGTGCAGAGGCCTGTTTACTACCTCAGTGAAGTACTCACACCTGCCAGACAGAGGTACCCCCATCATCAGAAGCTGGCATATGCAGTATGGAGGTCAGCTCGCAAGCTGCGACACTACTTCACAGAGCACCCGATTGTCGTCGTGAGCGAAGCACCATTGAAGAACATAATGACTAACCCAGAAGCCACGGTCGGGTGTCTCAGTGGGCGATCGAGATAGCACCACACGACATAACTTACGTCAATCGAACGGCGATAAAATCTCAAATCCTCCTAGACTTTGTGGCAGATTGGATCCAATCGCAAACACCGGCAGCACCCGACATGTCGGGGTCATGGACAATGTACTTCGACGGGTCAAAACGAAGCACAGGAGCAGGAGCTGGGGTGGTACTAATATCACCGCAGGGAGATAAGATGAAGTACATACTACGTATGAATTTCCCCCTGCCGACGAATAACGAAGCAGAATATGAGGCGCTATTACATGGGATGAAGATGGCCAAGGCATGCGGGGCAACTCGCCTGGAAATCTATGGAGATTCGAATTTGGTAGTACAACAGTCGATGAATCTGTGTGACGCGGTCAACGACAACATGATCACCTACCGGCAGTTATACCAGAACATGGAAGCCAAATTTGAAGGGTGTGAGCTTAAACATATCGGCAGAGCCAGCAATGAGGAAGCCGACACCTTGGCAAACATCGGGTCCATGTGCTCTCCCATCCCAGACGGAGTGTTTCTGAAGTAATCACTCGCGATCGATAAAAGAGCGTCGGCACCGCCAAAACCGTCGGCTGGCGAATCAGAAGCCCGCAGCAAGCTGTCGAAGAATCTCCAACTTCCCGCTGAACAAGTCCTTCTCCTTGAACCACTATGGACCAAGCCGTTCCTAGCGTATCTAACGAGGCAGGAGTTACCAGAGGATCCAATAGAAGCGAAACGAATCGTCAGAAGATCGAAAGCCTTCACCATAGTAAACGGTGAACTATACAAGCGCAGCATTTCCGGCATTTTCCAAAGATGCATAGCCATTGACGATGGAAAAGCACTGTTGCGCGAGATACACGAAGGAACTTGCGGACATCACGCAGGAAGCAGGGCCCTTGTGGCGAAAGCCTTTAGGGCGGGATTTTACTGGCCAACAGCAGCGTCGGATGCTCGAGATTTGGTCATGAAGTGCGACCCCTGTCAGCGGTTTTCCCCAAAACCACATGCCCCTGCGACGGACTTGATGACAATACCCGGCGTGGCCTTTCGCCCAATGGGGGCTCGATCAAGTTGGACCACTACCAAGATCGTTCGGAGGACACCGTACTTATTGGTTAGTCGACAAATTCACAAAGTGGATCGAGGCAGTACCGGTGCGAGACCAGACGGCAAAAACAGCAGTTCAATTCTTCAAGGGAATAACCTGTCGATTCGGCATGCCTCACGGTATCGTCACAGACAATGGGACTAACCGACTCCAAAGAGTTTCGGAAATTTTGTGACGATGGAGGAATCAAACTAAAGTTTGCATCAGTGGCTCACCCACGGACCAACGGCCAGGTGGAAAGGATCAACGGTCTAATAGGGCATGGCATCAAGAAACGCCTTTGGGCGCGGCGGAGCACTGGGTCGAGGAGCCATCTGTACTTTGGAGCTTGCGTACCACACCTAACAGGTCGACTCAATACACCCCGTTCTTCTTGGTACATGGAGCCGAAGCAGTTATGAGCCGACGTTCGGTTAGCCCTCGATAACAAGATACACAGATCTTCTTCCAACATCGCATTAGAAGACGTTGTAGACCTCCTTGACGGCTCGAGACATTGCTTTGGCCGAACCACGATGTACCAGAGGGCGAGGGAATTATCAAGCCGACGAATATGCAACCGAAGCTTTAATGTCGGAGATATGGTACTTCGGCTGAAGCAAGAGAAACCCTCAAAACTCGAATCTCCATGGGAAGGACCTTACATCGTCACTGAAGTGATACTAGGAGGAGCATACCGGCTCAAAAACCCAACTTCGGGAAAAGATGTTGGGAATCCATGGAACATCGCACACCTGCGACGGTTCTATACATAGGATATTACTGCTTTTTATTGTTCAACAGCCCTTAAGGTTGCTTTTGAGTTATGAATAAAATTTTAATCAGGTTTTCTACCTTTTTCTCAAACACAGGCCCCACCACCCGAACAGGTCGTCTGCGGCCCTACATCTGGAGCACCCTCGACACCTGTGCAGTTCCCAGGCTGACGGTTTGTCTTCAGTGGGAGGCCAAGCTCATGGGGAGAGGTGCCTATACTAGGGTGTGTAAGTGAAAGGTTAGGGTTGATGATCCGCGTACTAAGTTACGATTATTCAAGGTTATCCCTGACGGATGCAATCAAATGTTGTGGCACAAGTGTGCAACCTCTGCAGAGTTTAAAACTATTCGAATAGCCGTGTCCACGGTTACAGACGATTGGAAAGGTCATACTGTTCCGTTGTCAGAACTTGTCTTAAAAAGGAATGGTGAATTTAATGGTGACTTGAATTTTGAAAACACAACTGATGTTGTGGGAAAGACACTAATGTTCCCACTTGAGTTAGTCTAGCGATTCAAGCATCTTTACTAAATTTAGGAACTAAACTTGGCTTTATGCAAATAAACCTAGAGCTTAGCAACCCTTAAAACTGATAATTACTTACATTAGTATTAGTTTGCGAGTACTTAAAGTACTCATGGCTGTGTCCCTGGCTATTCCAATGTCAGACTATGAAGAGGAGCAACACTATGAGGATGACGGTCAGCAGGACGTCTACCAGAAAGGATGCTTCTAACGTCAAGCGTTGGCATGTGGATAGATAGTTCCACCTACTACGACGCTTCCGCTACTCGTTTATGTTCGTTGATCATTAGATCAACTATTTGTGTAATATTGGATCATGTGATCTAAGGATGTAAGAATTTTATGTGTTGTAATAAATGATGACTCTATGATATTCAACTGTTATGTCTCGCAACAACAATCTTCCCGGGATTGCGATGTACGACATAATAGGCATCTGGACTTAAAAATCCAGGTGTTGACAAGTTGGTATCAGAGCCATTGTTTGACCTTAGAAGCCCCTAGTTTAGAATGGACGTTTGAAACACTTAGATTCAAAACTAATGAAAGAAATAGTTATGAAAACATACTCACATTCTTACCTCTGAGATCTTTTGCAAAATAATAAGTTCATGTTCTTTCTTACAAGTAAATTAAAATTTTGAACACTTGCACCTCTCTAACTTACTCATCCATGTCTCTACAGATGGAGCAATTCACCCAGACGGAGTTTTACCAGCTAGGCAATGGAGGAGGCCTAGTGTTCGAGTAGGACCTGACGGAGCTCTCCATGTTCCTCAGGCGCCCTTTCCCGGAGTTCTTCGGGGGTGAGGTCACCGACCAGCCCGGAGGACAGATGCAGTGGGTCATCATCGCTGACCTACGCGGGAAGCTGGAGCCACCCATGACTGGCAGGATCCAGTTCTCCTTCCGGGAGAACAACTGGGCGGACGGACTCGCTCGTGCCATGAAGGAAGCACTGGCCCGTCTGTGCGGGCTGGAGCTGCCCCGAATCCGGGGAACCCGCTACTTCCACATGGCAAGGCATGACTCCATGGGGGCACCGATGGATCTCTCGCCCCACCCCGAGTTGAAGTACCACGTGGACCACACCGACTACATGCTGTGTGAGACCTACATCAAGCTCGACAACGCTCGCGCCCTCGCCAACTTCGCCTACCTCCAGATGGCTCAGAAGGATGAGACCATCAAGATCATCGCCGCGGAGCGCAGGACCCTTCGCCGTGAGAATGCGAAGAAGGACTACTCCATCTCTCGCCTCCGCGACAAGATCGCCGCCCTCAAGGAGACCATCAAGACCCAGTAGGACCAGCTCGCGGCCCTCGAGGGAGAAGGAGAGGGAGAAGACATCCAAGGGGATGGCTACTCCTATGTGAGCAACGACAACGACTACGAGGAGGATGATGATGACCTGGCCTTCTACCCCGATGAGGATGGCCATGAGCACCTGACAGCCGGGATGGATGACACCGTCCCGATCCATGTTGATGAAGCTTAGTTTCACTTGTGCACCTTGCGTAGGTGTGAGTTGTATCGGTCCCACTGTATCGTAGCTTGGTGAAAGGGTTCTTCAAACCCTCCGATGTGTTAGCTTGTAATGCTTGCATCATGAATAAAATAAAAGTGTGTTTATTTTCAACATGTCAAGAACTCAAGTTTTAAACTTTGAACTTTACCCAAAATAAGCCATAGAAATTTCCCTCTCATCTCATGATCTATCTCAATGTTCAGATGGCAGCACCTCCCGGCCGTGCATCGCAGGATGCTATGATGCAACTGCTGCAGACTCTAATGGCAGATAGAGAGGCTGAAAGAGCTGAAAGGCAAGCCAACATCGCGCACCGCAACAGATTGCCCAGAATGTTCAAGGCTTACCAAACCATGACCATCTCGGGGTTCTAAGTCAAGAACCTTTTAACACCAACCCACTGCAGCTAGAAGACGGAGGAACCCTTGGAGCGGATGGACACCTTGACAAATGGAGAATGAACTTGAAGCATGAGTAGAGGCCAATGACAAGGTGCTGTTCGCCATGCATCATTCCATGGACTACACGTGTTCAGGGAATGAAGTTCCTCACAAGATGGAATGCGCAAATGATGACTAACACTTCTGCTCAAGTCTCAAACAAGTACCATGTGCCCCGGGCCCCGATCAAGAAGATGAGGACGAGTTCCGTGAACTCAAACAGGGCAGAATGACTGTGGTGGACCGCGACAAGTTCCTTACCTTGTCAAGGTACGCCCGATGAGACTGATACCACGACAAGAGTAATGAGAGGTTTTAACGGACTGTACCATGAGATGTGTAGATCGTGCTAGCTGGGCGATTCCATTTGCCGACCCGGCCTTTGTTGACTCCGGCGATCCGATGGAGGGTGTTTCTGAAATCCAGGCCAATGAGAACTGCAGGTAAGCACAAATGATGCACTGATGTGGCCCACTGCTGCCCCGCCAAACCCACCTGGGCTGGCAGCGACAGCAACAGTAGAGCCGGGAGGCCTCAGACTGCCTGGGTGGCCCCGGTTCCTGGCGACGTCCTTAATGCTCGGCACACGTCCCCACTCAAGCAGTAGGATGTACACCATGGACCTGCACCGGTCGTGGCTGTGTTGGATCGCTTGATTAGTTTCCCGCATCGTAGACAACATTAAATGAGCCTCGATCAAGCTCAAAGACGTGAATCGTTCAAAGAGCCGATTAACCCATGGTTCATAATGGATCTACAATAACATGGGGTTTCTGCTTTATCAAAGCTAAGCTAAATCAATCTACGACAGTTTAGGGTTTTCACCGCATAACCGGAACATCCTACACGTAGTTGAGCCTGGCAGATACGAAAGATAACGGCAAACTAACCCAAAATGAGGCCTAAAAACCAACACGGAGTCGATTCCCGGAACATCCCTTTTTGGATCGGCAAACCGTACCTTACGCACTACTGGATCATTCAACCCGTTTGCAAGGCCTAACTATGCGGATATCAAACTAATCCTCGAAGAACAAGGAGCAACCGTAACAAATCAGATCTACTAAATAAAGAGTAAGCAAGATGCTGCCTTTGCACCGAAGATAGGTGCAAAGGCAGCTAGATATGTAGGGGTAGCCTAACTAAGCAAACATATCAAAAAAGTATCGATGTTAGCCCCAACACATCCATGATAAACAAGTGGCATTTCACCATCAAAAAGGCTTCAACATTTAGCAACACCAAACAACGAATAAGCCCAGATATCGCCGGATCGCAAGATGCGACGGCAGCATGACGCTTACCCGGAAGAAACCCTCGGAACAAGGGGTGGCGATGCGCCCGGATTGTGTTTGTTGTGAACGTGATCGTCCTCGTTTCTCAATAACCCTAGGTACATATTTATAGTCCGTGGACTTTCTATCTTTACAAAAGACCTAACTGTGTACGAGCCAAACTCTATCTCTTAATTCTAAACTAACATGCGATCTACCATAATGTACAGATACACGGGCAATCTATGCCACGGACCTATACCTGGTCGTGAAGGTTTTTGATTGCTTCGATTAGTCTCCGCATGGTAGACACGAACATTAAATACGAGCCCGATCGGCTCGTGTTGCCCCGTGGACGTTCAAAGAGCCGATCACCCCATGATTCACGTTGGGTTTACGATGACATGGGGCTCCTGCTCGATCAAAGTTAAACCAATCCACGACAGTTTAGGGTTTTCACCTCATAATCGGAACATCCTACGCGTAGTTGAGCCTAATAGACACGAAAGATGATAGAAAGCCAACCCTAAAAGAGGCCTAAAAACCAACATTAAGTTAATTCCCGGAACAATCCCTCTTAGAGCTAACAAACTATACCTTACGCACTACCGGATCGTTCAGCCCGTTTGCAAGGCCTAACCATACGGATATTAAACTAATCCTTGAGAAACAAGGAGCAACTATAACAGATTGGATCTACTAAACGACGAACAAGCAAGGTGCTGCCCTTACACCTAGATAGGTATAAGGGCAGCTAGATATCGAGGGGCAGCACAGCTAAGCAGATATGTATAAGAAAAACATCAATGCAAGCCCCAAAACATCTACGATAAGTAGTGTTACTCGCCATCAACAACGCTTCAGCACGAGCAACACAAGATAAACGAATAAACGTACGCTGCCTAAGATGCGATCTAGGCGCATGATGCTTACCCGGAAGAAACCCTCGAAACAAGGGGTGGCGATGCTCCCTGGTTTGTGTTTGTTGTGAACGTGATTGTCCTCCTTTCTCAATAACCCTAGGTACATATTTATAGTCCAAGGGACTTTCTAATTCTGGCGTGCACCTAACGTGTACGGGTTAAACTCTATCTTTTAATTCTAAACTAAGATGCAATCTACTATAATTTACAGATACACGGGCAATCTAGCCCAAACCCTTCGTGCAAGGCCGCTTCAGAGTCGCTCCACGTGTACATCATTCAAGCCCATCTCAATTACGGCCCATCTCCTGTTTGGCTGCAACCGGTGATAACACATGTCTCCCCTAGTTTTGGTAATGATAATTTCAAAACCACTGCTTTTTCCTTCGAAGGGTCATGTCGTGGCAGAGCAGAACCGTCGCAGTATTCTTCATCATGACGCCTTGCCTTCTCAACTTCTCCGCACTGCACGATCTGACAGTTTTGGCAACGCATCCTCGAAACTGCCACAGCATTAAACCGTTTTTTCATTATATCCCTTTATTTAAACTCGTCCAAACGGTTGGCTTCTTCATCCCCCTGTTCCACAGTAGCCATCGGCAAACCAAAAAACCCTCCTCAGCCGCCATGGACTCCTCTTCCTCCTCCGTATCCTCCGGCCTATCCTTCCAGTCTTCCTCTTCCAGCGAGCTCGAGCCGGAGGTCGACCTGATGGCCATCTATGAAGCCCGCGCCCCAGAGTATTGGGACGCGCGGGACTGGGATTTCTCCGTCGAATCAGAGGACGATGAACCCCCACCACGCGAGAGGAAGACCTCCGCCTTCTCGCCGACGGGGAGTTAGAAGCAACAAGCGACGACGACCTCTTCCCCTGGGACGGGGTGCAAGGAAGAAGGAAGAGGAAGAAGAGGCGGAGGAATCGGAGGAGGAGGACTCCTCCTCCGCTGGGTACCCGCCGGCGACGCTTCCGCGCTGGGTCGGATGATGATGACGACGACGACGACGCAGGAGGATGAAGTCGGCGTCGATCGCAGCGATGATGGATTTGATGAAGCAGCGCCGACGGTAGCTACGACGGCGACGACGAGGACAGCGACGGCCCGTAGATTAGGGACTAGTAGTAGTGCATTAGGCATCAGATCATCCCCGAGAGCAATTAGCTCTCGTTGTAAAATCCGCTTGAATCAATGAAAATGTTCTTCCAATTTAATTTCCAATCATCCGATTTCATATCTTCTCATTGTCCGATTGTCAAAGGTGGTCAACGCCCCAAGAGCCGATAGCATCGTATCGGCTTTTTTCCATCAATCGCCGATAAGGCCAACCTGATAACCAACTAGACAGGTTCAAGCAGACAATTCTCAGATTCAGACAGTAACTTGATACCTGACCATGATACTTTGTACCTCTAAAGTCGATGACTGCGCCTCGGCTGTTTTTTTATTCTAAAGGCGATGTCTGTGCATCGGCTGTTCCCAAAAAATTTTAAAATTTTTTACTGTCGATTTATGTATCGCCTCCATATCTTACTGCCCATCATCCCACATGCTTGGGAAGTACTTTGAGATGTCGCCATTGACAGCCACTGGGAATTTCACACCATCCAACTGCTCGAGCATGCATTACCCTTTAAAACTTGGTCGACTTTGTACGGGCCGTGCCAATTTGGAGACCATTTACCATACATTTTGTCCTTAGTCCCCAACGGCAATACAGCTTCCCAAACCAGATCGCCAACCTGGAACTCCTTTGGCTTCACCTTCTTATTATACGCGCGAGCCACCTTGGCTTTATTCTCCTTAATCTTCTCAAGCGACCAAAGTCTGAGTTCCGTTGCATCCTCAATGTTGTCACTCATCAGGGCTGCATATTCTTCAGTAGTTAAATCATTCTGAAATGTAATCCTTCTCGAACCAGCCTTGATTTCCCAGGGTAACACAGCTTCTTGTCCATAGACCAGATGGTATGGCGAGGTTTTTATTGCTCCATGACATGACATGCGATAAGCCCATAACGCTTCTGACAATACCTCGTGCCAACGTCTAGGATGCTCGTCGATCTTCCTTTTAATCAGCTTGATCAGACTTTTGTTGGATGCTTCAGCCTGATCCATTTGCTTGAGCATAGTATGGAGACGATCGGATCAGCTTGATTCCCATATCCTCGCAGAACTTTCTAAACTCCTTAGAAACGAAGACCGAACCTCCATCGGTCGTGATAGTCTGGGGAATACCAAATCTGTGAATGACATGCTCCTTCACGAAATCGATAACATCCGATGATGCCACTGCTTTCATAGGGACGGCCTCCACCCATTTAGTGAAGTAATCTGTAATGGCCAGAACCCATACATGGCCTTTGCTCGAAGGAGGATGTATTTTGCCGATCATATCCATGCCCCACCCTCGGAACGGCCACGGCTTGATGATGGGATTCATCGCTGATGCGGGTACCATCTGAATGCTCCCAAACTTCTGACATGCTTGACACCCTTTATAGTACTTGAAACAATCTTCAAGCATGGTGGGCCAATAAAATCCCGATCGCCCGATCAGCCACTTCATCTTACTAGTAAAGGCATGCCACGCACGTGTTATAATCAACAATAATTCTTTATTTCAAATCATATTTCCTTTTTAGCTACCGAGCCACTTTAAATGTGCCTAATGCCTTACCGTGTGAGAAGCACATTTGACATGAGATCCACACATATCTTCACATAAAATTTGTTACCATATAATATTATCCAATGAGATTACAATGTTTTGATGAAACTGATACAAAATTTAATATTATCCAATAAAAACAATACTACTTTTTATACTTTCTCTGTTTTAAATTAATTGACCCAAATTTGTTAATTTGGAATATGAATTTTTAATTTAAAAGGGAGGGAGTTATATATTGTAGCTGTAAACAAATCTCAGTTAGCGTTAATAAAACACAAAGGTGATTTGTATTGATAAAGTCAGCACTGCCCACATACACTGCCCACGCACACACCCAGTTCACTCCCCTTTCTTTCTCACTCCTCCATCCCTCCCATCGGCCCGCCGCCCTCTCACCTGCTTCACCGCCGCCCCGTCGAGTCCTGCTCCTCTATCCCCTGTATCGCTGCCTTTCCCTGCCGCCCGGTCGGGTCCTGCTCCCCTATCCCATGTATCGCTGCCCGGTCCCCGCCCCTCGTCGATTCCGGTATCCAGAGAGCCGGAGGAGCCGCTCGAGCTCAGCACGGGGCGACCTGCAAGGCTCCGATGGAGGCGGAGGCAGAGGCGTGGGCCATGTCTCAAGCGGATCCGTGTCCACAACAACTCGTATTGGAGGGTTCCATAGCACCGGCCTCATCCCGCGCCAAGTCGATGAGCAAGGACCCAGTAGGCATCCTGGATCGCTCCTAATTCCTCGGCCGTCCTAACGCGCCGGCACCTCCTCGACCGCTTCGAGCTCGACAAACGACGACGCAGGAGTGGGGACATTGGTGCTGCCGCCCGGCCTCTCGACCTTGATACCTACGGCGGAGGGATTGTGGTGCTGCCGCCGTAGGGTTCTTAACTAACAACCAGGCTCATCTTCATTATGTTGTGCAAAAAATGCGCCATGCTTACCTACCAAGCTATGCCATTCAAAAAGATAGTTAAGTTACAAATATTCGGTGAGACGCAGACAAACTTTTGAGCATTGTATGAAATTTATTAAGGACCTGAAATGCCCAATTTTTCTTGTGAAATTGTTGGATTCAGCAGAACCAACAACAAATTATTCCATACACTATCAAGAAATGTAATGTTACATGTCACGCAGGACAGACGTACTTATAGGATAGTAACAACAGTACTCTGAAAGTCACTTATAGTTTTGCATCTCCATCAATAAAAACATGCATATAAAAGAGCAGCAAACACGTCATTAGAGCCAAGCCTCAGGCAGTGTGGAAGCAGCAGGCCTGCACCAGATCTGAATCTGTTGCAGCCTAAAATTTGTCATACCTACATTCTACAAATAAAATCATGAAAGCTGCAAGCAGAATCTCATAAAAAGCTACAAATAAAATGTTGCTTAAAGTATAGAATTTCTTAATTGTCAATCAGTAAATAAGTTGCATAAAAGTAACAACTTTTTATAAAAGAAAACAGAGAGGTATTTACCTTCTCATCTATTATTATGACACTAATAATGCAAAATGCAGGTTTAATTCCCTTCCTCGAAAAAGGCTGCCTTAACATAGAAAAAATATAAGAAATAAGATGCACCTACATTATGAACCTTTATCGGCACCAAGTCTTGAATCTGCTATATTTACCAATCATGAGCTATGGAACGTAAATTGGTTTGGCACAATTTAATACTGCCAACGATTCTGATAAATTTATGTTCCTCATTCTAAATCAAACTGTATTTCTAGTTTGAACCTTTAGAGGAGGATGATTTGCATAAATAATATTCTCAGTCTGATGCCAAATGAACATGAAGAGTTATACAATAATATTGCTTGATGATAGTAAAGATGCCTGACACTCCTCTTATGTACTTATATATTTAATGTAGCAATAAAGACACATATAGTAATTTCAAGAAGTTTCTTCTTTTATCAAAAGGAGCAAAATCCTATAATCCAAGTAATGCAAAGAAGCTCATGAAATACTTATTTAGTTGTCAGACATCAGAACCAATTGTTCTATATCTCTGCCAAGCCCTAATATTACTATATTAGTTTACTACTATTTGTCAGATTTAAGCAGGATATTATGAGGTTACCCCATGCAGCTCAGGTTTGCTTATAGCTTAATTATTTTTTCCCCCCAGTGATTAATAATAACCTCATAAATAGCAAATACCCCATGCAGCTCAGGTTTGCTTATAGCTTAATTATTTTGTAGCTGCACCCAATTCTTAAGTAAAAAAACTGCAACTACAAAATAGAAAATTGAATGTGCATAAGGCTTTTAGCAGTCAGCATAGATGCACTAACACAAACTTTATCAGCAAACTACGGTTTAGAACTGCATTTCTTTCGAAAGTTATATATCTGGACATAGCAAAGTGTGGTTGGAAAAAATACCTCGTTTGGTATGTAAGAATTATCTTGTCGCCGTACAATCACAGTGTCATTCCACCAACATGTATCTCTTTGGTCAGAAACTCTTCTGTTCACAAGACCACAATAATTATTAACTCACACTGCAAATTTACAAAAAATAACTGGATCGCTGGAGTATAATGAGCTTTGAATGGGACGGCCTCAAAATATTTCATGTGATTAGCATCCTCGCAGTTCCCATAATCATACAGAAAACTGCGGACATATGGAGGATAATGGACTGCCCCAGTTGCAGAAACTGCCTGTAGTTCCTCATCTTGTGAGGACCTTGTTGTTGCCGCTGAGGCTCTTGGGCCTCTTCGGTACTGACGTGACACTCCCTTCCTACATGTCACGTCGCCACTGACCAAAAACGTAAGCACCAATCATTCTGATTTTGTTTTGAAATGCCAATGCACTTGAAAGAAGAGGAAAATTCCAGAAAAACGAAATTCAAGCCAGAAGCTAATTAGGTATGAATTTCATGCTAGGCAGTACGTAGTAGGTACTAATCTGACACAATTTGCTACTGGTTTAACCAATTTATGAAGTAGTGCTTTAGACAGTTGATGATATAATCAGTTATATTATGTACATCGAAAATGCTTGGCGAATAATTCTGCAGACAAACAGATGATGCATCACTAACTGAACCACAAATCTGAACAGGAGACCTACAAAATACTTCAACTATCTAGGCCTGCCATGAGCCTGTTGGGGCTTCTCGTGCGGTCGTGCCAGCCCTATCTGCCGCCATTGGAACAACCGCATGTAGGCCAAGTAGCGTTGTGTGACAACACAGAGCCAATGCGGAGCCAATGTGGGGGCCACAGGGCTCAAGCTATCACCGTGGATATCGATGATAGTCCTTCACCGCCGGTTGTTTTTGTGTTCGAGAGGAAAGTGATAGGTGTGATGTATGAACAGATGGAGCCATGGAAGACCCAGCGTACATCCTTGGCAGTTGGCAGTGTCTCCGCGGATCAGCAACAGAGATATTTGCCTTGAGGGACTGCAAAGACTAAGCTCTAAAACAAAACAGAAAGTACATAGCATCTTGTTGACAGCACTTTGTAAGAGATAGATCGACATATCGGAAATGTCACACGAACACTAACGGAGACAAATCAGAGGCAATCACATCTTTCAAGATACCTCACAGCCAGATTTACAATTTGGGAGCCCCAGCCTGGGCAGGGGCAACAACACTGATCTCCCTTTGGCAGCCAACAAAATATTCAGCGTCGGCATCGTTGGTCAGCTTCGGCAGCGCTGGCTCCAGCCTTGGTCTCATCGTCAGTAGCGGGGGCATACCACACTTGACCACTGGTATTTTTGTTCCAGAAGATAATTACACGTGGTATTTAAGGACTTGCTGGGAACATGACATTGAAAATATATAATTCTTTCCTACAGCTTCTTCTAACACATGAAAAACAGTAGGAGAAGCATGATTCATCCGGCAATTTCTAAAACATTATAAAAATTTGATTATCAGGATGGAATAGAGGCATTTCACAGTAAAATGGATGTTGACCTCTCTATGCATCAACTTAATAAAACTGAAGTCAAACGGACCATATAGTGTATGAATGTATTCACTACAAATTAGTTCTGATAGCTTTCAGAAAAAAATTAGTTCTGATCAATACTCATTGAAATTCAGAAAATGATTACCGTGGGTAAACAGAACTGGTCACCATCTCTCTTCTCTGAAACGGTTATCCTTGCGCAAGACCTAACCATCCTCGAGTGCAGGATAAAAGAGAACCAGAAGATGGACTTAAAAAGCACTGTTGCCTTGATCTCTTAGAAAAGCAAGCTAGTCATTTAGGTACTCCTGCCCTCCTGGCTGCCTTGGTTTGTTTTTAGTAGTACTTTTGGGTGCGTCCCTTTGTGAGTCACTTGTAATGTTAAAACTATGTAGCTCCTGGTGTACACCTTGTATCCAAGCTTCGATTTGAAATAAGAAACTAAACAGTAGGAGTTTCTCCTGCCGTAATTCCTAAAAAAGAACATTGGGTAAATGAATTGTGGTTTGAATCCGTAGCAACGTACATAATACATCCTTTAGATAACAATGAATTGTGGTTTGGATCATTTACTACAGATGTTAACTCTCAAGAGACGCTTACAAAGTAAGGTTCAAACCAAAATTTCCTTGCAATTATCTGACGAAAGCCAAATTCCCCCGCAATGATGCATTGTTCAAGTAAGGCGCCAAACATGAATAAAGTACAGGGAAGCTGTGGAGTACCGTGCGGGTGTCATCGGCGTCCCGGGGTTCAGGGCGGCCTCGCTCCCCGTAGTGGAGGGAGCCCTTGAGTCCCCGGCGCTTCCCCGGCGTGCAGGTCAGGCTCGATTCCTCGGCGTGGAGGGCGGCCTCTAGTCCCCGGTGTTGAGGGCGGCCTCGATTCCCCGGCGCCTCCCAGGAGTTGCGGAAGTGGCCCTCCTGTGCAAGAGGAAGTTCTCGGAGTGAGGGAGTTGGCGGTGGGAGGGAGCGTGGAAGGGATGCCGCGGTAGGGCGGCGACGGCGTGAGGAGTGCATGGCAACGATGGATGTCGGTGTGTTCGTGGTGAACGGTTTGTTCCCTTATCATTGGTTATGAATAAGAGAAGAGAACTGAGGAATTTGCGTGGTGGTGTTGTCTGCCTGGCCAAACACGGGAGAGATGTGAGCCATTGGATATCTCTGATTGTGCGGCTAAGATGTATCGGATGGGACTCTCTCATTTTTTATATTAAAGGAGATGAGCCGATTGGTGAGCCCCATTGTGCACCTTCATGCACCTCATGCAAGAGCCGATTGGACTCGGCCGGTCCCAAACATTTGAGAAGTAACCCTTCCAAAGTCCTGTAGAACATGTCATCGCCGATCAGGACGTACTTCATGGCCCTGTATCTTATCCGTTTAGGTGCCCCCGAGCCGGATCTTTCAACTAATTGAAGATATCGGCTCTCCAATCATCAGGTTCCATGAACTGCACCTGAAAATCGGCTCCGTCTGCTACGTCCTTGTATCCTGACGCCGTTTGTGCGAGGTCGTTCGCCTCGGTATTTTGCGACCTTGGGATCCAATGGAAGTTGATGTATCTGAACTGTGCCATCAGCTCACGGCATTGCATCCATAATGGGAAGAGCAACTCGCTCTCACACTTATACTCCTCCGTGAGTTGAGAAATCACCAACTTGGAATCCCCGAAGATCTCAACTGCCTCTGCCCCCGCGTCCAGTAGCAACTCCATTCCCTTGCACATCGCTTCATACTCAGCAACATTGTTGGTGCAAGGGGTAGATATCCTGATGGAGAAGGAATACGTTGCCCCCCGAGGCGACACGAGTAGCACGCCGATGCCGCACCCATCCTCACAGACCGATCCATCGAAGAACATGGTCCATGCACGCACAGATAGTGCTGCTACAACGTCCGTGTTTATTCGCTCAGCAATAAGATCGGCCAACGCTTGTCCCTTGACTGCTTTCGCAGGCTGATACCGGATATCAAATTCCGATAAAGCAAACATCCATTTGCCGAGTCGGCCTTTCAACACAGGAGCCGACATCATATGCTTGATGACATCCGATTTGCATATGACGATGATTTCTGCTTTCAGCAAGATGTGCTGAATCTTGGTGCAGGTGAAGAATAGGCAGAGGCACAACTTCTCGATCTCAAGGTACCTCGTTTCTGCATCCAACATCCTTCTGCTGAGGTAGAAAACCACTTTTCCAGACCATCATAAACTTGCACCACCACTGACGCGATGGAGGTGTCAGCCACCGACAAGTAAATGTAGAAGGGTCTGTCTTGCTGTGGTGGAACCAACACAGGTGGCTTCGTCAAGTACTCCTTAATATCGTCAAATGCTTGTTGTTGCTCTGCCCCCCAGCGAAACTCCTCATCAGACTTGATTTTGACCAATCCCATGAATGGCTCGATTCGTCCTGACAGGTTGGAGATAAACCTTCTGACGAAATTGATTTTGCCGATGAGACACTGGAGTCCTTCGTGGTGGGTGGCTTCATCGTTCGCACTGCCTCCTGACTTTTCAGGCCGATCTCGATTCCACGCTCATGAACCAAGAAACCCAAGAACTGACCGGCCGTCACACCAAAGGCACACTTCTTTGGATTCATTCTTAGTCCGAACTTCCTAGTTCGGTCCAGGACGTGTCGTAAATCTTCCAAGTGTCCGTCCACCGAAACAGACTTGACCACCACGTCGTCGATGTAAATCTCCACCAATTTGCCGATTAAATCATGAAAGATGTAATTCATGGCTCGTTGGTATGTTGCGCCGGCATTCTTCAGTCCAAATGTCATGACTACATATTCAAACAAGCCCACCGAGCCTGGAACTCTGAATGCAGTCTTGTTTATATCTTCTGGAGCCATAAAGATTTGGTTGTAGCCGGCATTGCCATCCATGAAGCTTAAAACTTTATGACCAGCAGCTGCATTGATCAATGTCTCTGCTACTGGCATCGGATATTCATCCTTTGGAGTGGCACTATTGAGATTCCGAAAATCTATGGCGACGCGCCATCGGCCATCCTTTTTCTTCATAAGTATCACATTGGAAATCCATTCAGTGTACCTGTGCGGCCTGATGCACCCGGCGTCCAACATCTTCCTGACCTCCCTCTTGACTTCCTCAATCTCTTCTAGCTCGTCAATGGCTGAAATCCTTCTTCGCAGGGATGATGCTCAATGCGTTCCCGTCTAACCTGCATCTCTGTATAATCCCATGCAAAACAATCTGGTACTCCTTCAACAAGGCTATCAACCGGTCCCTTAGATCCAACTTTTTGCTGATAAATGTTGGTCGTGGCTTATCCCCAGACCAATGTCAATCTCTTCCAGCTCATCAGCGTGAACCCATACCCCAGCTTTCCATCGCTTGCTAGATCAATGTTGAACACAGGCAAAAGGCATGTTGAGGATAATTTTGGCCGATTGCCAGAATCGGCCTCCCTTTTCATTGCAATGTTTAATGAGGGTTTACAACTTTTTGGTTCTCTACTATGGCTACGTGACATGCTTGAGGTAAGATCTTTGCTTTTTATTTTTTGGGGCCGATCGCAGGGATCGGCCTTGTCACGTACGTCCATAGACTTGGATCTTGCTACTCTGTCAGGCCAGTGGATAACCAGCCTCACCCCGTTTTTTGAAGCTTCGATGCGCTCGCAGCCGTCCAAACTGATTCCAGAGAGCGGTTCTTGGCCGTCCGCATCCCAAACATTCATGCCAGCTAGCGAGATCTCGATCGAGTCATCTGCATGGACGACCTCTACTTCATCTCCATCCCATTGTATGATGCATTGGTGCATTGTGGATGGAATGCAACAGTTAGCGTGAATCCAATCCCTCCCTTGCAGGACAGCGTATGTTGGTTGCCGACGATAAAGAACGACGTAGGGATGGTTTTTCGGCCTACAGTCAGGTCCGTTCAGAACACCCTTTGCTTCTGACGCTTGGCCGTTGAAATCGCTTAATGACGTTGGTCTTGATCAGATCTTCATTGGAACGTCCCAAACGTCGTAGCATGGAGTATGGCATTATATTGACTGCCGCTCCTGTATCAACCAACATCTTGCCGATAGGTTGCCCAATGCATGTAGCTTCTATCTCGCGGCTTCTCAAAGATGATCGCCGTGGACCATGAGAGGCTAAACTAAGCAATCGATGACCTCCTCGTTTCTTGAGCACAAAATTTGACGTGAGTATGAACACCATGTTGTAATTGGCTGTGGCCGATGCCTCCGCACGGCCTGTCCGTCAGCGCTAACATTTTCTTTCCGTGGTCGAGCCTCTCGTCTCCAATGTTTGCCGAATTTTCACGGCCAGATCGGGCCGTGCTTCTCATCGTATAGGTACCGAGCCTCTGCTCTCTAAGTTTCCTCAGAGTCGTCGCACCCTACGCTCCGGGAGTGGCCGAGTCCACAGACACCACCGAGGCTCTGATATCCTGCCTTCTTCTTCATCCGACCGGTCTTCATCTTGAGATGACTCAGCCTCGTTTGTTCCGAGGTGGGAGAGGCCTCAGACGCTGAACACCGACACTGCTTGTTCCCTTTCTCTTCCGCTTCATATTCGGTGCCTCATTGTTGGCAATCGGCTCATTCCCGAGTCCCAGCAGTGTTTGAAGAAAGGACAGTCCCAATGCCTATCCATGTCCTCTTTGCTCTCTCGACCTCCTTCTAGCGTGACGCTCATACCCTTCTTGGTCTCTATCATATCGACGATATTTCTTGTCATCCGCATCAGACCAAACACGTATATCTCTCATCATCTACGTCGTAGCACCGACGTGGTCATACTGACGCTCATATTTGTTAAGGAGATGTGCTGGAGAGTGGTCGTTGATACCGCACGCTTCCTTCACTTCTTCCTACCAAGTACCACCGTCATCTTGTCAGCCTGGCTGCGTGGATCGTCTCCGCTTTATCTTTGCTAATGAGTGACTGCTCTCTAGCTTATCCTTGCCATGGAGGTCTACAAGTCCCGCCATGTTGATATCGAAGAGAAGCCTGGCTCGCTCCTTAAGCAGTGACTAAGATCCACCATGTTGACGCCAGAAACGGATGCGTGTCTCTCATGGCAAACTGACCGAAGAGTAATCGGCCTTGTTCTATTGCCATTTGAATCTGTCCGCGCAGTACTTTGCAGTCGTTGGTGGCGAGTGAACGTGTGATGCCATTTGCAGTATGGCCTACCGTTCATCTCTTGTAACGTGGGAATTTTGTGGCCTTCGGGTAACTTCAGCTGTTTTTCCTTCAGCAGCAAATCAAAATCTGCTCCGTTTTGCTTAAATCAAAGTCAAACCCTTTTGCAGGCCCTGGTTGTTTCACCCATTTGCAGGACACGGCTGCCCCCCGAGCCCATTCAGCCACGGCGACCTCCTGATCTTCTGCAGAGTCTTCATCTTCTTCCGTCTCGACCAGGGCGACGCGCTTGAACTTGTCCTGGTACAACTCTGGGGCGCTGTTCATACGATGTCAATTTTTGAACCATGTGCGCCAAATAATTGTAGTCCCGTTTGGAACGCGCATCCCTGAGCGACGCTGAGAGTCCCCGTTTATTGCCACCAATCGTTTCTTTTCAGATAAACGACCGAATAACATCGGTTCTGACAAACGGAACGCTCGAATGTATTCATACACCGGTTTCCCTTCCGCCTTGCCGAACCCGAGTCGGGACGGCATGCGCCTTCATGAGCTTCTCGAATGATATTGTAAGGTGAAACTGGGTTTTCCAAATGCTTCCACGTTCGAACCGACCCGGTGGCAACAGGTGTACCACCCAAAAGCTTAGACCTGAGTGATTGCGCAAAGAACTCACACGTAGCTGATCTCGATGTCGAGACCATGCTCAATCGTGCCAAATATCGGCTCACGTGCTCAATTGAGTTAGATCCTTCGATCCACTGAATTTTGTGAAGTCAGGGAGCCGATACTTAGGCGGTAGTGGGATCAGGTCATACTCGTTGGGATACGGCTTGGAATAGCCGATTGTTCTCTTCTTCGGCAGGATACCGAACTGGTCTCTCAAGATTGCACTGATCTGATCCACAGTAGGAGCTGTAGCAGTTGAGCTTTCATGACTTGTTCCGGTGGCATATTTAGCCAGCCACGCCTCGTCAAAGATCTGCTCCGTAACTCCCTCCCTGCTCCTACAATCCCTCCCGCTGTGGCAATCCCTCCCGCTGTAACCTGGCTCATCCAGTTGTTGCAGTCCGGCACGTATGTGCACACGTATCCATGTGGAATCTCCTTGGGCGGCTCATACAAGAATTGGTAATCGCCAGGATCACCTCCAACCTTGTAGACGACGTACGCCGGTGAACCTTGTTGTTGTGGAGCTGCCAACGTGAATGGCAGTGGTGGCCTAGTGTAGAACGGATTCTCCCCGGTGAGTCCCTAGAGCAGGTCCCGACGGGTATATTGATGCTTCATGATTTCTTGAACCACACGAAGCGCAACACGCTCAAGAGTGTTCACCAGGCTCTCGGAATGCCGATGTAGAGAATGAGCCACAACATATAGTTAACTTCCTGTCGCAGGGCTCTGGTACGTTCGTCCGAAGGGAGAGATAGATCTAGTCCATCTAGTGCACCCTCGGGTTGGAACCCTTTGAACTTGATCCCGTGCGAACGGGTCTTCTCGAAAGCGCCGATGAGATCGGCTTCGAAGATGGCCTTGAGCTCATTGTACTTCTTCTTGTGCTCTGGAGGCAGATCTTCATACTTGATCTGTTCGTCCGCCATCTCGGATGCAGGTGTTGACGTGGTTGTTGTAGAAGATGGTCCCACCGGGCGTGCTAGCACGTGTTGCTCGGGCTAAACCACCGGCGAGCAGTGGTTAAGCAAATACGAAGAGCTGAGGCTGCTAAGATCATTGGTGGCCCCAAACCCACGGCTGTCCTGGTAATGCTGTTCCCACATGCCCCCAAAGCGTTGTGTAAGGGCGTGCCACCTGACCTATACCTGGTCGGAGAAGGTGTTGGATTGCTTCGATTCCTCCTGCATGGTAGACACGTGAACATTAAATACGAGCCCGATCGGCTCTCAGTTGCCCCGTGATCTGCCTGGCAAGGAGCCGATCGCCCCATGATTCACGTTGGGTTTACGATGACATGGGGCTCCTGCTTGATCAACACAAAGTTAATCTACGACAGTTTAGGGTTTTCACCGTATGATCGGAACATCTTACGCGTAGTTGAGCCTAATAGACACGAAAGATGATAGAAAGCTAACCCTAAAAGATGCCTAAAAAAACCATTATTAATTCCCCGGAACAATCCTCTTAGAGCTAATCAAACTATACTTACGCACTACCGGACTGCCTTCAGCCCGTTTGCAAGGCCTAACCATACGGATATTAAACTAATCATTGAGAAACAAGAGCAACTATAACGGATTGGATCTACTAAACGACGAACAAGATGCAAAGTTGCCCTTACACCTAGATATGGTATAAGGCAAGGGCAGCTAGATATCGAGGGGCAGCACAGCTAAGCAGATATGTATAAGAAAAACATCAATGCAAGCCCCAAAACATCTACGATAAATAGTGCTACTCGCCATCAACAACGCTTCAGTACGAGCAACACAGGTAACGAATAAACGTATACTGCCTAGATCGCAAGATGCTATCTAGGCAGCATGATGCTTACCCGGAAGAAACCCTCGAAACAAGGGGTGGCGATGCGCCCGGTTTGTGTTTGTTGTGAACGTGATTGTCCTCCTTTATCAATAACCCTAGGTACGTATTTATAGTCCAAGGGACTTTCTAATTCGGGCGTGCACCTAACCGTGCACGGGTTAAACTCTATCTTTTAATTCTAAACTAAGATGCAATCTACTATAATTTACAAATACACGGGCAATCTAGCCCAAACTCTTCGCGCAAGGCCGCTTCAGAGACACTCCACGTGTATATCCTTCAAGCCCATCTCAATTACGGCCCATCTCCTGATTTGGCCAAAATCTGGTGATAACAGGACTTTCTATCTTTGGAAATACACCTAACCGTATACGAGCTAAACTCTATCTCTTATTTCTAAACTAACATGCAATCTACCATAATGTACAGATACACGGGCAATCTAGCCTAAATCCTCACACGAGGCCGATTCAGAAACACATTACGTGTATATCCTTCAAGCCCATCTCCATCACGGCCCATCTCCTGAGTTGGCCAAAATCTGGTGATAACATGCCCCCCTGGTTTTGGCAATAATAATTCCAAAACCACTCTGTTTTTTCTTCACCATGATTTGACATAACAGAGCAAAACTGCATTGTGTAGCCGAACCGCTGGCAAAGGCTCCTCTCATCATGATGCCTTGCCTTCAACTTCTCCGTACCGCACGATTTGACGCTTTGGCAACGCATCCTTGAAACTGCCATAGCATTGAAACCCATCATCTTATTATATCCCCTTATTTAAACTCGGCCTGTGCAGTTTGCTTCTTTCATTCCTCTGCCTTACACTAGCCATCGGCAAAAAACCCCTCTCAGCCGCCATGGATTCCTCTTCCTCCTCTGTCTCCTCCGGCCTTTCCTTCCAGTCCTCCTCCTCCAGTGAGCTAGAACCGGAGGTCAATCTGATGGCCATCTACGAGGCCCTCGCCCCCGAGTATTGGGATGCAAGGGATTGGGACTCCTCCATTGAATCGGAGGACGACGAGCCCCTCACCGACGGGGAAGAAGACCTCCAGTTCCTCGTCGACGGGGAGCTGGAGGCGGCAAGCGACGACGACCTCTTCTCATGGGACGGTGACCTCTCCTCTGACGAGGAGGAAGAGGAGGCGGAGGAGGACTCCTTCTCCGAGGAGTACCCACCGGCCAAGCGCTTCCGCGCCGGGTCGGATGACGACGACGATGACGACGAGGAGGAGGATGAATCCCTTGCCGAGGGCTACGGCAGCAGCGACGAGGAGCTCGGGGGATGCCTGATACGTCGCAAACGTATCTATAATTTCTTATGTTCCATGCTACATTTATTACAATACTTGAATGTTTTATACATACTTTACAGCATTATTCTACATTTTCCGGCACTAACCTATTAACAACATGTCAAGTGCTAGCTGCTACTGTTAGTTCAAAACTTTGTAAGGAATATTCTTAATTGGACAAAACCAACGCCTGTCCTATTTTTGCACGAAGCTTCCGGAAGACCGAGGGAAGGAAGCTGGGCCACGAGGCGACGCCACACTCAGGCCGGCGCGCCTCGGGCCTGGGGCCGCGCCGGCTGTTGTGTGGGGCCCTCATGTGGCCCCCCGACCTACCCTTCCGCCTACAAATAGCCTTCTTCGCGCGAAAACCCCCGTACCGAGAGCCACTATAATGAAAACCTCTGCAGACGCGCGTCCCGAATCCAACTCTGGGGATTCAGACGCTTTTCTCCCGCACTCCCTCACGGAGAGGGGAATCATCACCGGGGGGGCTCTACAATCATCATGCCCGCGTCCGGATTGATGCGTGAGTAGTTCATCCTTGAACTACATAGCAGGAGCTAGATGGTTGTCTTCTCCGCTTGTGCTATCATTGTTTAGATCTTGTGAGCTGCCTAACATGATCAAGATCATCTATTTGTAATGCTACATGTTGTGTTTGGCGGGATCCTATGAATATAGAATATTATGTTAAGTTGATTATCAATCTATCATATATGTGTTGTTTATGTTCTTGCATGCTCTCCTTTGCTAGTAGAGGCTCTGGCCAAGTTACTGTTGTAACTCCAAGAGTGTGTATTTATGCTCGATAGTGGGTTCATGCCTCCATCGAATCTGGGACAGGACAGTGACAAAAAGTTCTAAGGTTGTGATGTGGTGTTGCCACTAGGTAAAACATCAATGCTCTGTCTAAGGATATTTGTGTTGATTATATTACGCACCATAACTTAATGCAATTCTCTGTTGTTTACAACTTAATACCTAAGGGGTTCGGATGATAACCCGAAGGTGGATTATTTAGGCATAGATGCATGTCGGATAGCGGTCTATGTACTTTGTCGTAATGCCCTGATTAAATCACATAGTAATCATCGTTGATATGTATTGAATCTTTATTTGTCAATTGCCCGCCGGTAATTTGTTCACCCAGCATGTTAGTTATCTTATTGGAGAGACACCTCTAGTGAACTGCCCCGGTCCATTCTTTTACATCTGAATACATTCTACTGCAATCATTGTTCTTACTGCTCTTTGCAAACAAACACCATCTTCCACTCGATACGTTTAATCCTTTGTTTTCAGCAAGCCTGTGAGATTGACAACCTCCCACTGCTAATGCTAGCAAAGTACTTTGATTGTGCTGTGCGTCCACGTTGGCGCCGGTTTCACCGGTGTTGCGACGCACTACATTCCTCCACCAACAACCTTCACGTGCTTCTTGGTCTTTACCGTCTGGAGATAAACCTTGGTTTCATAACAGGGAAACTGTCGCTGGGTGCATCATACCTTCTCTGGGGTTCCTAACGGACGTGTACATCTACGCGCATCAAGCAGCTTTTTCTGGCGCCGTTGTCAAGACACGCTCCAAGGGGAGTCTCCACTTCCAACTTTTACTTTGTTTTTGTCTTGTTTTATTTTATTTTATTTACTGTCTTGTTTGCTTCATATCTAAAAACATAAAAAAATTAGTTACTTTACACTTACTATCTTATTTACTAGCTCTATATCAAAAACACAAAAAAATTAGTTACTTGTCTTTATTCTACTTGCTTAGTTTACTTTATTAACAAGTATAATGGGTACTCCTGAAAATATTAGTTATGTGATTTCACTAGCACAAATAATAATGATTTTATATGCAATTCTATTGTCTAATTCACACACAGCGCATTCTATGAAATTAAACCTGCTTTACCGAATCTTGTTATGAGAGAGCAATTTTCTCGTGTTAGTACTGATGATGATGCTGCTGCTCATCTTAATAATTTTGTTGAACTTTGTGAAATGCAAAAGTATAAGGATTTAGATGGTGATATTATAACTGAAATTGTTTCCTTTTTCATTAAGAGGAAGAGCTAAAGATTGGTTGCTATCTTTGCCTAAAAAATAGTATTGATTCATGGACTAAATGTAAAGATGCTTTTATTAGTAAATATTATCCTCCCGCTAAGATTATATCTTTGAGAAGTAGCATTATGAATTTTAAACAATTTGATAATGAACATGTTTCTCAAGCATGGGAGAGAATGAAATCTTTGGTAAAGAATTGCCCAACCCATGGACTGACTACTTGATGATTATCCAAACCTTTTATGCAGGATTGAATTTTTCCTCGAGGAACCTATTGGATTTCAGCCGCTGGAGGTACTTTTATGTCCATCACCCTGGGTGCCGCTTAACAACTACTTGATGATATGATGATCAATTACTCTGAATGGCACACTGAAAGAACTCCTCAAGGTAATAAGGTAAATTCTGTTGAAGAAACCTCTTCTTTGGGTGATAAGATTGATGCTATTATGTCTATGCTTGCAAATGGTAGATCTCATATTGATCCTAATAATGTTCCTTTAGCTTCATTGTTGCTCAAGACGAAAATGTTGATGTGAATTTCATTAAGAACAATAATTTCAACAACAATGCTTATAGGAATAATTATGGTAACAACAACTATAGGCCATATCCTCCTAATAATGGTAATGGTTATGGTAATTCTTATGGTAATTCTTATAATAATAATAAGAGTGTACCCTCTGGTCTTGAAGTGATGCTTAAAGAATTTATTAGTACACAAATTGCTTTCAATAAAACTGTTGAAGAAAAGCTTGGTAAAATTGATATTCTTGCTTCTAAAGTTGATAGTCTTGCTCTTGATGTTGATCTTTTAAAATTGAAAGTTATGCCTGAGGAAGTTAAAGATGCTAGGTTTGCTAAAACAAATGCCATCCAATTTCTAATTAATGATAATATTAGAATGTTGGCTGAATTGCATGCTAGGTGGGATAGAGAAGAAAAAGAAAAACTTGCTAAAGAGAATAATGTAGCCTAAAGTATGGACTATTACCACCACTAGTAATGTTGATTCTTCACATGTTGCTGCACCTCCTACTATCAATGGTAAAATAACTGGTGTTGGCAATGTTTCTACTCCTAGTGCAAAGCGTACAAAATTGCTTGAAACTGCTGTTTGTGATAAAACTGTTGAAATTTTTCAAAATATTGGTGACAATGATTCCATTGCTGTAGAACATAATGGTTTATATTTTGATGATTGTCATATTACTGAAGTTATAAAAGTTCTTACAAAAACTTGTTAGAAGTCCTAATGCTAGTGCTATAAATTTAGCCTTTACAAACATATTACAAATGCTCTCATTAAAGCTAGGAAGAGAAATTAAAACTTGAAGCTTCTATTCCTAGGAAGTTAGTAGATGGTTGGGAGCCCATCATTAAAATTAAATTCAATGACTTTGAGTGTAATGCTTTATGTGATCTTGGTGCAAGTATTTGTTATGCCTAAGAAGATTTATGATATGCTTGACTTGCCACCACTAAAGAATTGTTATTTGGATGTTAATCTTGCCGATAATGTTAAAAAGAAACCTTTGTGAGGATTGATAATGTGCGTATTACGGCTAACAATAACCTTGTCCCCATGATTTTGTTGTCTTGGATATCGAATGCAATGCATCTGTCCTATTGTGTTGGGAAGATCTTTTCTTCGAACCCGTTGGTGCGGTTATCGATATGAAGGAAGGTAATATTAAATATCAATTTCTCTCTCAAGAAAGGTATGGAACACTTCCCTAGAAAGAGAATGAAGTTACCTTGATTCTATTATTAGAACAAGCTATGACGTTGATGCTTCTCTTGATGTTACTTGATTTGTACTTTCTGCGCCTCTAGCTGAAAGGTGTTAAAGAAAAGCACTTCTTGGGAGATAACCCAAGTTTTATTTTATTTACTGTATTATTGAGTCTTGGAAGTTGTTTACTACTGTAGCAACCTCTCCTTATCATGTTTTTGTGCTAAGTGAAGTTTCTATGTTAAAGTTGATGATAGATTTGGATCGCTACGCAGTAAACAACATTGTCGTCTGTCACAAATTCTCGTAGAAGTCTCTCCGTAAAAATCGAAAAATCTGTAAATTTACGAGCGTGATCTCATATATGTACGCAACTTTCATTAGTTTGGAGTTTTTCCATTTGAGCAAGTTAAGTGCCCTGCCAGATTCATCTTTACGGACTGTTCTGTTTTTGACAGATTCTGTCTTTATTTCGCATTGCCGCTTTCTTTTTGCTATGTTGAATGAGTTTATTTGTTCCATTAACTTTCAGAAGCTTTGTGCAATGTCCAGAAGTGTTAAGAATGATTGTGTCACCTCTGAATATGTGAATTTTTGGTTATGCACTAACCCTCTAATGAGTTTGCTTGAAGTTTGTGTGAAGGAAGTTTTCAAGGGTCAAGAGAAGAGGATGATATACTATGATCAAGAAGAGTGAAAGGTCTAAGCTTGGGGATGCCCCGTGGTTCATCCCTGCATATTTTAAGAAGACTCAAGCATCTAAGCTTGGGGATGCCCAAGGCATCCCCTTTCTTCATCGACAACATTATCGGGGTCACTTCTAGTGAAACTATATTTTTATTCCATCACATCTTATGTTCTTTACTTGAGCGTCTGTTTGTTTTGTTTTTGTTTTGGTTTGAATAAGTTGGATCCCATCATCCTTATATTGGAGATATTACGCTCCGCTTTTTCATATGGAACACTTGTGTTCTTTATTGTGCTTTAATGTTCATGGCGAAGGCTGAAATTGCTTCGTTAAATTGCTATTTGGTTGGAATCGGAAAATGCCGCATATGGTTTGGCAATTTGGCAATTGTTGAGCTCTCTATAGATCGTGTTTAAGCTCTTGCATCATGTAGTTTAATCTATTAATGAAGAACTACCAGAGCTTGTTTAATTTGGTTTGCATGATTGGTCTCTCTAAGTCTAGATATTTTGGTAAAGTGTTTGAACAACAAGGAAGAGTGTAGAGCCTTATAATGCTTGCAATATGTTCTTGTGTGAGTTTTGCTGTACTTGTTCATACTTGTGTTTGCTTCAAACAACCTTGCTTGCCCAAACCTTGTACTGAGAGGAAATGCTTCTCGTGCATCCAAACACCTTGAGCCAAACCCATGCCATTTGTGTCCACCATATCTACCTACTATGTGGTATTTTTCTGCCTGCCATTCCAAAGTAAATTACTTGAGTGCTATCTTTAAAATTTCATTCCTTTACCTTTACAATATATAGCTCATGGGACAAATAGCTTAAAAACTATTGTGGTGATGAATATGTAGTTATGTATCTTTAATTCTTATAAGTTGCTTGTTGAGCGGTAACCATGTTTCGGGGGACGCCATCAACTTCTTACCTTTGTTGGATATCATGTGAGATGCTATGCATGTCCGTCTTGTCTGAAGTAAGTGCGATTTCATGATCAAATGGTTTGTGTATGCATATGTTAGAGAAGAACATTGGGCCGCTAACTAAAGCCATGTATCATGGTGGAAGTTTCAATTTGGACATACAACCTCAATCTCTTATGAGAATATTATTCGTTGTTGAATGCTTAAGCATTAAAAGAGGAGTCCATTATCTGTTGTCTATGTTGTCCCGTATGGATGTCTAAGCTGAGAATAATCAAAAGCGAGAAATCCAATGCGTGCTTTCTCCTTAGACACTTTACAGGCGGCATAGAGGTACCCCTTTGTGACACCTGGTTGAAACATATGTTATGCGATGATAATCCGTGTTTTCCGAGCTAAGTAGGACAAGGTGCGTGCACTATTAGTACTCTATGCATGAGACTTGCAACTTGTAGGAAGTATTATGCATAGCACATATGAATTATTACTACCGTTGACAAAATTGTTTCTATGTTTTCAAAACAAAAGCTCTAGCACAAAAATAGTAATCCATGCTTCCTCTGTGAAGGGCCATTCTTTTACTTTATGTTGAGTCAGTTTACCCACTTCTTTCTATCTCAGAAGCAAACACTTGTGTTAACTGTGTGCATTGATTCTTACATGTTTACTTATTGCACCTGCTATATTACTCTATGTTGACAAATATCCATGAGATATACATGTTACAAGTTGAAAGCAATTGCTGAAACTTAATCATCCTTTGTGCTGCTTCAATGCATTCTACTTTGAATTTATTGCTTATGAGTTAGCTCTGATGCAACTCTTATTGATACTTGTTTGAAAGTACTATTCATGAAAAGGTTTGCTATATGATTCATTTGTTTAGTCATTATCTTTGTTAGCAATCTTTTGCTCAGATCACTATCTCACATGCTTTACAATAATGTTGATCAAGATTATGTTGGTAGCATGTCACTTCAGAAATTATTTGTGTTATCGCTTACCTACTCGAGACGAGTAGGAACTAAGCTTGGGGATGCTTGATACGTCGCAAACGTATCTATAATTTCTTCTTATGTTCCATGCTACTTTTATTACAATACTTCAATGTTTTATACATACTTTACAACATTATTATACATTTTCCGGGCACTAACCTATTAACAAGATGCCGAAGTGCCAATTCCTGTTTTCTGTTGTTTTTGGTTTCATAAATCCTAGTAAGGAAATATTCTCTAATTGTACGAAATCAACGCCCGTGGTCCTATTTTTGCACGGCTTCCAGGGTTACCCGAGGAAAGGGGAAGGGGCCACGTAGGCGCACGCCACACCAGGGCGGCACGGCCTCGGGCCCGGGCCACGCGCCCGTTGTGTAGGGCTCCTCGTGTGGCCCCCCGACCTACCCTTCCGCCTACAAATAGCCTTCGTCACGAAACCCCTCTGTACTGAGAGCCACGATACGGAAAACTCTGAGATCGCGCCGGCCGCGAATCCCCCATCTCGGGGATTCAGAGATCGCCCGCACCGCGTGAGAGGGGAATCATCACCGGAGGGGCTTTACATCATCAGCCCGCCTCCGGATTGATGCGTGATTAGTTCATCCTTGGACTATGGGTCCACAGCGTAGCTAGATGGTTGTCTTCTCCGCTTGTGCTATCATTGTTTAGACCTGAGAGCTGCCTAACATGATCAAGATCATCTATTTGTAATGCCACATGTTGTGTTTGGCGGGATCCGCTATGAATATAGAATATTATGTTAAGTTGATTATCAATCTATCATATATGTGTTGTTTATGTTCTTGCATGCTCTCCGCTGCTAGTAGGTCTCTGCCAAGTTGATACTTGTAACTCCAAGAGGGGGTATTTATGCTCGATAGTGGGTTCATGCCTCCATTGAACCTGGGACCAGTGACTGAAAGTTCTAAGGTTGTGGATGTGTTGTTGCTACTAGGGATAAAACATCGATGCTTTGTCTAAGGATATTTGTGTTGATTACATTACGCACCATACTTAATGCAATTATCTCTTGTTTACAACTTAATACTGGAAGGGGTTCGGATGATAACCTGAAGGTGGATTATTTAGGCATAGATGCATGCTGGATAGCGGTCTATGTACTTTGTCGTAATGCCCCGATTAAATCACATAGTAATCATCGTTGATATGTATTGAATCTTTATTTGTCAATTGTCCGCCTGTAATTTGTTCACCCAACATGTTAGTTATCTTATTGGAGAGACACCTCTAGTGGACCCCGGTCCATTCTTTTACATCTGAATACATTCTACTGCATTTACTGTTCTTACTGTTGTTTGCAAACAAACACCATCTTCCACTCGATACGTTTAATCCTTTGTTTTCAGCAAGCCGTTGAGATTGACAACCTCACTGTTACGTTGGGGCAAAGTACTTTGATTGTGTTGTGCAGGTTCCACGTTGGCGCCGGTTTCACTGGTGTTGCGGCGCACTACATTCCTCCACCAACAACCTTCACGTGCTTCTTGGCTCCTACTGGTTCGATAAACCTTGGTTTCATACTGAGGGAAACTTGCTTCTATACGCATCATACCTTCCTCTTGGGGTTCCCACCGGACGTGTACATCTACGCGCATCAAGCGCCGACGGTAGCTACGACGGCGACGACGAGGGCAGCAATGGCCCTTAGAATAGGGACTAGAATAGGGCAAGTAGTAGTGCATTAGGCACTGAATGATCCTTTTGAGAGCAATCAGTTCTTCTTTGTAAGATCCCTCTTTGAATCAATGAAAGTGTTCTTCCAATTTGATTTTCGAATTGTCCGATTTCAAATCTTCCGATTGTCAAAGTAGGTCAACGCCCCAAGAACCGATAGCAGCATATCGGTCTTTCGCCATCAAACGCTCATAAGGCCAACCCGAAAACCAAATTAGACAGGTTCAAGCAGACATTCCCAAAATTCAGATGATAACTTGATGCCTGCTCATAATATTTTGTACCTCTAAAGTCGATGACTGCGCATCGGCTATTTTTATTCTAAAGTCGATGTCTGTGCATCGGTTGTTTCCCAAAAGTTTTGTCTATGCATCGGCTGTGCAAAAAAAAATTTTACTGGCCGATTTCATGAATCGGCCCCCATATTTCACTGTCCATCATCCCACATACTTGGGAAATACTTCTTGAGATGCTGGCCATTGACAGCCACTGGGAATTTCACCCCCGTCCAACTGCTCAAGCATATATGCATTACCCTTTAAAACTTGGTCGACTCTGTACGGCCCGTGCCAATTTGGAGACCATTTACCATATACTGCATCCTTAGTTCCCAATGGCAATACAACTTCCCATACCAGATCACCAACGTGGAACTCCTTCGGTCTCACCTTCTTATTATATGCACGAGCTACCTTAGCTTTGTTCTCCTTAATCTTCTCAAGCGACCACAGCCTGAGCTCCGTCACATCCTCAATGCTATCACTCATCAGGGCTGCATATTCTTCAGTTGTTAAATCATTCTGGAACGCAACACGTCTCGATCCAGAGCTGTGATTTCCCAGGGTAGCACAGCTTCTTGTCCGTAGATCAGATGATATGGCGAGGTTTTGATCGCTCCATGACATGACATACGGTAAGCCCACAAAGCTTCTGACAATACCTCGTGCCAACATCTAGGGTGCTCGTCGATTTTCCTCTTAATCAGCTTGATAAGGCTCTTGTTGGACGCTTCAGCTTGTCCATTTGCTTGAGCATAATATGGAGACGATCGGATCAGCTTAATTCCCATGCCCTCGCAGAATTCTCTGAACTCGTGGGAAACGAAAACCGAACCTCCATCGGTCGTGATAGTCTGGGGAATCCCAAATCTGTGAATGACATGTTCCTTCACAAAACTGATGACATCTTTTGCCTCATAGGGACAGCCTCCACCCATTTAGTGAAGTAATCTGTAATGGCCAACACCCACGCATGGCCTTTGCTCGAAGGAGGATGTATTTTGCCGATCATATCCATGCCCCACCCTCGAAACGGCCAAGGCTTGATGATGGGGTTCATTGCTCTGATGCAGGCACCATCTGAATGCTTCCAAACTTCTGACATGCTTGACACCCTTTATAATAATTAAAACATACCTCAAGCATGGTGGGCCAATAAAACCCTGATCGCCTGATCAGCCATTTCATCTTATGAGCCGATTGGTGAGTTCCACGGGCACCTTCATGTACCTCGTGTAAGAGCCGATTCGACTCGGCTGGTCCCAAACATTTGAGAAGCAAGCCTTCCAAAGTCCTATAGAACATGTCATCTCCAATAAGGACGTATCATGGCTCTGTATCTTATCCGTTTAGGTTCCCCCCGAGCCGAATCTTTCAAGTAATTGAAGATATCGGCTCTCCAATCATCCGGCTCCATGAACTGAACCTGAACATCGGCTCCATCTGCTACGCCCTTGTAGCCATCTGTGCAAGATCGTTGGCCTCGGCATTCTGCGACCTTGGGATCCAATTGAAGTTTATATACTTAAATTGCGCCATCAGCTCACGGCATTGCATCCATAATGGGAAGAGCGACTCGCTCTCACATTTGTATTCCTCCGTGAGTTGAGAAATCACCAATTTGGAGTCTCCAAAAAGTTCCACTACCTCTACCCCAGCTTCTAATAGCAACTCCATTCCCTTGCATATGGCTTCATACTCAGCAACATTATTGGTGCAAGGGGTAGATAACCTGATGGAAAAGGAATATGTTCCCCCCCGGGGCGACACGCATTAGAATGCCGATGCTCGCAACCACCATCACAAAACCGATCCATCGAAAAACATGGCCCATGCACGTACGTACGTTGCAGCCATATCGTTGTTGATTCGTTCAAAGAATAAGACGGCCAACGCTTGTCCCTTGACTGCTTTCGCAGGCTGATACCGGAGATCAAACTCCGATAATGCAAACATCCATTTACCGAGTCGGCCTTTCAACACAGGAGCCGACAACATATGTTTGATGACATCTGATTTGCATATGACGACAATCTCCGCTAGATGTGACGAAGCTTGGTGCAGGTGAAAAATAGGCAGAGGCACAACTTCTCAATCTCGGGGTACCTCGTTTCGCATCCAACATCCTTCTACCGAGGTAGAAAACGACTCTCCAGGCCATCATAAATTTGCACCACCACCGGCAATGGAAGTGTCAGCCATCGACAAGTAAACATAGAATGGCCTCGTCTTGTCGTGGCACCAACACGGTGGCTTCGACAGATACTTGAATCTCACAACGCTCGCGTTGTTCGCTCTCTGGAACTCACATCGTATTTAATCTACCAGCCCCATGAACGGCCCACTGGTCCCGATAGGTTGGAGATGAACCTCCCGCCGAAGTTGATTTTGCCGATGAGGCGCTGGAGTTTCCTTCTTTGTGGTAGGCGGCTTCATTGTTCGCACCGCCTCCTGACTTTTCAGGCCGATCTCAATTCCGTTCATGAACCAAGAAAACCCAGGAATTGACCGGCCGTCACACCAAAAGCACTCTTCGGATTCATTCTCAGTCCGAATTTTCTAGTTCGGTCCAAGACGTGTCGCAGATCCTCCAAATGTCCTTCCACTGAGACAGACTTGACTACCACGTCATCAATGTAAATCTCCACCAACTTGCTGATCAGATCATGAAAGATGTAATTCATGGCTCTTTGGTACGTTGCGCCGGCATTTTTCAGTCTAAATGTCATGACTACATATTCAAACAAGCCCACTGATCCTGGTACTCTGAATGTAGTCTTGTGTATATCTTCTGGAGCCATGAAAATTTGGTTGTAACCGGCATTGCCATCCATGAAACTTAAAACCTTATGACCAGCAGCCGCATTGATCAATGTCTCTGCCACTGGTATCGGATACTCATCCTTTGGAGTGGCATTATTGAGATTCCGAAAATCTATGGCGACGCGCCATCGGCCATCCTTTTTCTCCACAGCACGATACTAGAAATCCACTCAGCATACCTGCATGGCCTGATGAACCCGGCGTTCAACATCTTCTCGATCTCTTTCTTGACTTCTTCTAAAATTTCGGCCTTCATCTGTCGTGCTCGCTGCTGGAACGGCCAAAATCCTTTCTTCAGAGGGGAGCGATGCTCGATGATGCTCCTTGCCTTAACCCGGCATCTCTGTAATCCGAGGCAAAGCATCCGGGGTATTTCTTCAATAAAGCTATCATCGGGTCTCTCGGGGACAGTGTTAATTTTTGTCGATAAATGCTGGTCGTGGCTTATCCCCAGAACCAATGTCAATCTCTTCCATCAGCCGATGTAAACCCATATCCTAGTTTTCCGTCGCCTGCCAGATCGATGCTGAACACAGGCAAAACGTGTGGTGAGGATAATTTGGGCCGATTGCTGGAATCGGCCTCCTTTTCAACTGCATTGCTTAATGAAGGTTTACAGCTTATCTGTGCTCTACGACTACGTGACATGTTTGAGGTGAGATCATTGCTTTTTATTTTTGGGGCCGATCGCAGGATCGGCCTGCCACGCACGCTCTGCCGACCTCGGTCTTACTACCCTGGCCGGCCGGTGGATAAGACCAGCCTCACCCCGTTTTTTGTCACCTCGATGCGCTCACAGCCGTCCAAACTAACTCCAGAGATCGGCTCTTGGTCGTTTATGTCCCAAATACTCATGTCAGCTGTTGAGATCTCGATCGAGTCATCTGCATGAACGACCTCCACTTCATCCCCATCCACTGTATTACGCATTGGTGCATTGTGGATGGAATGCAGCAACTTTTGGTGGAATCCACCCTCCCTAGCAGGACAAACGTAGGTGTTTTTGCCGTCGACTATGAAGAACGACGCAGGGATGGTTTTCCTGCCGACGGTTAGGTCCACGTTCAGAACGCCTCGCGTTCTGATGCTTGGTCGTTGAAGTCGCTTAGTGTGACGTTGGTCTTGATCAAATCTCAGTAGAGCGTCCCAAACGCCGTAACATGGAGTATGGTATTATATTGATCGCCGTCCGTGAGCCGACCAACATCTGCCGACAGGCCGTCCGTTGGATATATCCTTAGGTACAGGGCCTTTCCAAAACACAGCTCTTCTCTGTGGCTTTTTGATGGCGTAACCACACGTCGTTGGGGAACCCCAAGAGGAAGGTATGATGCGCACGGTGAAGTTTTCCTCAGAAAGAAACCAAGGTTTAATCGAACCAAAAGAGGAGCCAAGAAGCACGTTGGAAGGTTGATGGTGGCGAAATGTGATGCGCCGCAACAACAGGGATTCCTGCGCCAACGTGGAATCTGCACAACAAACCAAAGTACTTTGCCCCAACGAAACAGTGAGGTTGTCAATCTCACCGGCTTGCCGTAACAAAGGATTAAGCGTATCGAGTGGAAGATGTTTGCAAAGAAAACAGTAAACACAAGTAGATTGTATGCTATGTAAAGAATAGGACCGGGGTCCACAGTACTAGAGGTGTCTCTCCCATAAGATAAAAGCATGTTGGGTGAACAAATTACAGACGGGCAATTGACAAATAGAGAAAGGCATAACAATGCATATACATGATATGATAAATATAATGAGATTTAATTGGGCATTACGACAAAGTACAGACCGCCATCCAACCGCATCTATGCCTAAAAAGTCCACTCAGGTTATCATCCGAACCCCATTCAGTATTAAGTTGCTAAGCAACATACAATTGCATTAAGTATGGTGCGTAATGTAATCGACAACTACATCCTTAGACATAGAATCAATGTTTTATCCCTAGTGGCACAACAGCACATCACAACCTTAGAACTTTCTATCACCGTCCCAGGTGTCAATGAAGGCATGAACCCACTATCGAACATAAATACTCCCTCTTGGAGTTAAGAGTAAAAACTTGGCCAGAGCCTCTACTAATAACGGAGAGCATATGCAAGATCATAAACAACACATAAACAATAGATTGATAATCACCATAACATAGTATTCTCTATCCACCGGATCCCGACAAACACAACATATAGTATTACAGATTGATGATCTTGATCATGTTAGGCAGCTCACAAGATCCAACAATGAAGCACAACAAGGAGAAGACGACCATCTAGTTACTGCCATGGACCCATGGTCCAGGGGTGAACTACTCACCCATCACCCTGAGGCGATCATGGCGATGAAGAGTCCTCCGGGAGATGAATCCCCTCCGGCAGGTGCCGGAGGCGATCTCCCTGAATCCCGGGAGATGGGATTCGCGGCGGCGGCGTCTCCGGAAGGTTTTCCGTATCGTGGCCCTCGGTACTAGCGACGAAGGCCATTTGTAGGCGGAAGGGTAGGTCGAGAGGCCACGAGGGGCCCAGATGACAGGGCCACGCGGCCAGGGGCCAGGCCGCGCGCCCTAGTGTGTCGCCGCCTCGTGGCCCCACTTCGTTGGTCTCTTCTGCCTTCCGAAGCTTCGCAAAAATAGGGACCAAGGGCGAAGATTTCGTCCAATTCCGAGAATATTTCATTACTAGGATTTCTGAAACCAACAGCAGAAAACAGCAACTGGGTCTTCGGCATCTTGTTAATAGGTTAGTTCTAGAAAATGCATAAATATGACATATAATGTGCATAAAACATGTAGGTATCATCAATAAAGTAGCATGGAACATAAGAAATATCGATACGTTGGAGACGTATCCAAGCTTAGTTCTGCTCGTCCCGAGCAGGTAAAACCATAACAAAGATAATTTCTGAAGTGACATGCCATCATAATCTTGATCATACTATTTGTAAACATATGTAATGAATGCAGCACAAAACAAAGGTAATGACATGAGTAAACAAGTGAATCATATAGCAAAGACTTTTCATGAATAGTACTCTCCAAGACAAGCATCAATAAGTCTTGCATAAGAGTTAACTCATAAAGCAATAAATCAAAGTAAAGGTATTGAAGCAACACATAGGAAGATTAATCAGCGGTTGCTTTAAACTTATAACATGTATATCTCATGGATATTGTCAACATAAAGTAATATAACAAGTGCAATATGCAAGTATGTAGAATCAATGCACAGTTCACAAGTGTTTGCTTCTTGAGGTGGAGGGAGATAGGTAAACTGACTCAACAATAAAAGTAAAAGAAAGGTCCTTCAAGAGGAAAGCATCGATTGTTGTATTTGTGCTAGAGTTTTTATTTTGAAAACATGAAACAATTTTGTCAACGGTAGTAATAAAGCATATGAGTTATAAAAATTATATCAAGTTGCAAGCCTCATGCATAGTATACTAATAGTGCCCGCACCTCGTCCTACTTAGCTTGGACTACCGGATCTTTGGATGCCATGTTTCAACCAAGTGTCACAAAGGGGTACCTCCATGCCGCCTGTACAAAGGTCTAAGGAGAATGCTCGCATTTTGGATTTCTCGCTTTTGATTATTCTCAACTTCTAGACATCCATACCGGGACAACATGGACAACAGATAATGGACTCCTCTTAAATGCATAAGCATGTAGCAATGATTATTATTTTCATATGAGATTGAGGATATATGTCCAAAACTGAAACTTCAACCATGATTCATGGCTTTAGTTAGCGGCCCAATGTTCTTCTCCAACAATTTTGCATGCTCCAACCACTAAAATGATAGATCCTTCAGACAAGACGGACATGTATAGCAACTCACATGATATTCAACAATAGTTGATGGCGTTCCCCAGAAGCATGGTTATCGCACAACAAGCAACTTAATAAAATATAAAGTGTATAAGTACATATTCAATACTACGATAGTTTTTAAGGCTATTTTGTCCCATGAGCTATATATTGCAAAGGTGAATGATGGAATTTTAAAGGTAGCACTGCCAATTTACTTTGGAATGGCGGAGAAATACCATGTAGTAGGTAGGTATGGTGGACAAAATTGATAGAAGTTGGCTCAAGGATTTTGGATGCATGAGAAGTATTCCTCTCGATACAAGTTTAGGCTAGCAATGTTATTTGAAGCAAACTCAAGGATGAACAGGTGCAACAAAACCACATAAAAAACATATTGTAAACATTATAAAACTCTACACCGTCTCGTCTCCTTGTTGTTCAAAACTCAATACTAGATATTATCTAGACCTTAGAGAGACCAAATATGCAAATCAAATTTTAGGAAGCTCTATGTATTTCTTCATTAATGGGGGCAAAGCATATGATGCAAGAGCTTAAACATGAGCACAACAATTGCCAAGTATCACATTATCCAAGACATTTTAGAATTACTACATGTAGCATTTTCCAATTCCAACCATATAACAATTTAACGAAGAAGAAACTTCGCCTTG
The DNA here is from genome assembly GCA_030979885.1 of Lolium multiflorum. NCBI lineage: Eukaryota > Viridiplantae > Streptophyta > Magnoliopsida > Poales > Poaceae > Lolium > Lolium multiflorum. The sequence continues at coordinate 260,561 of JAUUTY010000113.1, forward strand.
AACATTATGAGTAAAGCCTAAGGACATATGTGTCCATATGCAACAAGCTGAGCGTGTCTCTCTCCCACAAAGCGTGAATGCCAGGATCCATTTTATTCAAACAAAAACAAAAACAAAAAACAAACCGACGTCCAAGTAAAGAACACAAGATGTGACTCAATAAAAATATAGTTTCAGGGGAGGATCCTGATGTTGAAAATGATGAAGAAGGGGATGCCTTGGGCATCCCCAAGCTTAGACGCTTGAGTCTTCTTAAAATATGCAGTGGTGAACCACGGGGGCATCCCCAAGCTTAGAGCTTTCACTCCTCTTGATCATAGTATATCATTCTCCTTGACCCTTGAAAACTTCCTTCACACCAAACTTCACAAACCTCATTAGAGGGTTAGTGCACAATTAATAATTCACATGTTCAGAGGTGACACAAACATTCTTACACTTCCGGACATTGCATAAAGCTACTGGACATTAGTGGATCAAAGAAATGAATCCAAATATAGCAAAAGAGGCAATGCGAAATGAAAGGCAGAATCTGTCAAAAACAGAACCGTCCGTAAAGACGAATTTAAAGCTGGCACCCGAACTTGCTCAAATGGAAAACTCAAACTAATGAAAGTTGCGTATATATCTGAGGATCCGCTCGTAAATTGGCAGATTGTTTCGAATTTTCTACGTAGAATCGTGCTCAGATTCGTGGACAGACAGCAATGCTGTTGCTGCGCAGCGATCCCAAATATAAAATCAACTTTTGACATATAAACTTTACTTGGCACAAAAACATGATAAGGAGAGTGTTGCTACAGTAGTAAACAACTTCCAAGACTCAACAAAACAAAAATTGCTGTAGTAAAACACATGGGTTATCTCCCAAGAAGTTCTTTCTTTACTAGGCGCAGAAAGTGCAAATCAAGTAACATCAAGAGGAGAAGCATCAACATCATAACTTGTTCTAATAATAGAATCAAAAGGCAACTTCATTCTCTTTCTAGGGAAGTGTTCCATACCTTTCTTTGAGAGGAAATTGATATTTAATATTACCTTCCCTCATATCAATAACAACACCAACGGTTCCGAAGAAAAGGTCTTCCCAACACAATAGGACAAGATGCATTGCATTCTATATCCAAAACAACAAAATCAACGGGGACAAGGTTATTGTTAACCGAATGCGCACATTATCAATCCTCCCCAAAGGTTTCTTTTTAACATTATCTGCGCAAGATTAATATCCAAATAACAATTCTTCAATGGTGGCAAGTCAAGCATATCATAAATCTTTTTTTTTTTTTTTTAAATACTTGCACCAAGATCACATAAAGCATTACATTCAAAGTCATTGAATTTCATTTTAATGATGGGCTCCCAACCATCTTCTAACTTTCTAGGAATAGAAGTTTCAAGTTTTAGTTCTCTAGCTTTTACGAGAGCATTTGTAATATGTTTTGTAAAGGCTAAATTTATAGCACTAGCATTAGACTTTTAGCAAGTTTTTGTAAAAACTTTATAACTTCAGAGATGTGGAAATCATCAAAATCTAAATCATTATGAGCTATAGCAATGGGATCATTGTTCCCAAGGTTGGAAAAAATTTCAGCAGTTTTATCACAAGCAGTTTCAGCAGTTTTAGCAATTTCAGGCAGTTTTGTATGCTTTGCACTAGGAGTAGAAACATTGCCAACACCAATTATTTTACCATTGATAGTAGGAGGTGCAGCAACATGTGAGGAATTAGCATTACTAGTGGTGGTAATAGTCCAAACTTTAGCTACATTATTCTCTTTAGCTAGTTTTTCATTTTCTTCTCTATCCCACCCAGCACGCAATTCAGCCATTAATCTTATATTCTCATTAATTCTAACTTGGATGGCATTTGCTGTAGTAGTAATCTTATTATCAATATCATTATTAGGCATAACTTTCAATTTTAAAAGATTAACATCAGAGGCAAGTCTATATCAACTCTAGAAGCAATAGTATTTCAATTTTATCAAGCTTTTCCTCAATAGGATTTGTTAAAAGCATTTTGTGTACTAATAAATTCTTAAGCATAGATTCAAGACCAGGGGTGTACCTATTATTGTTGTGAAGACTCCATAAGAATTACTATAACCATTACCATTAGCAGAATGATATGGCCTATAGTTATTAATGAGTTGTTCCTATAAGCATTGTTGTTGAAATTATTATTTTTAATGAAATTCACATCAACATTTTCTTCTTGAGCAACCAATGAAGCTAAAGGAACATTAGTTGGATCTACATTAGATCTACCATTCACAAGCATAGACATAATCACATCAATCTTATCACTCAAGAAGAGGTTTCTTCAACAGAATTTACCTTCTTACCTTGTGGAGCTCTTTCCGTGTGCCATTCACAGTAATTTATCATCATATCATCAAGAAGTTTTGTAGCCGCCCCCAATGTGATGGACATAAAGGTACTTCCAGCAGCTGAATCCAATAAATTCCGCGAAGAAAAATTTAGTCCTGTATAGAAGGTTTGGATGATCATCCAAGTAGTCATCCATGGGTTGGGCAATTCTTTACCAAAGTTTTCATTCTCTCCCATGCTTGAGCAACATGTTCAGTATCTAATTGCTTAAAATTCATTATGCTACTTCTCAAAGATATAATTTTAGCGGGAGGATAATATCTACCAATAAAAGCATCCTTGCATTTAGTCCATGAATCACTATATTCTTAGGCAAAGATAGCAACCAATCTTTTAGCTCTTCCTCTTAATGAGAAAGGAAACACTTTCAATTTAATAATATCACCATCTACATCCTTATACTTTTGCATTTCACAAAGTTTAACAAAATTATTGAGATGGGCAGCAGCATCATCAGTAACACCAGAAAATTGATCTCTCATAACCAGGTTCAGTAAAGCAAGTTTAATTTCAAAGAATTCTGCTGTAGCAGGTGGAGCAACAGGTGTGCATAGGAAATCATTATTATTTGCATTTGTGAAGTCACACAACTTAGTATTTTCAGGGTATTCATTTTAGCAACGGGAAATAAAACAAACTAGATAAAGTAAATGCAAGTAACTAATTTTTTTGTGTTTTTGATATAGAGAGCAAGACAAGAAATAAAGTAAACTAGCAACTAATTTTTTTGTATTTTGTTTAAGTGCAGCAAACAAAGTAGAAAATAAAAATAAAGCAAGACAAAACAAAGTAAAGAGATTGAGAAGTGGAGACTCCCCTTGCAACGTGTCTTGATCTTCCCCGGCAACGGCGCCGAAAAAGAGCTTGATGGCGTGTAACTCACACGTTCGTTGGGAACCCCAAGAGGAAGGTATGATGCGTGACAGTAGCAAGTTTTCCCTCAGAAAGAAACCAAGGTTTAATCAACCGCAGGAGCCAAGAAGCACGTTGAAGGTTGATGGTGTATAAATGTGATGTGCGCAACAACAGATTCCGGCGCCAACGGAATCTCGCACAACAAAATTCAAAGTACTTTGCCCCCCAACGAAACAGTGAGGTTGTCAATCTCACCGGCTTGCTGTAACAAAGGATTAAGCGATCGAGTGGAAGATGTTTGCAAAGAAAACAAAGAACACAATTGCGTGAGATTGTATGCTATGTGCACAGGACCGGTCCACAAGCTCACTAGAGGTGTCTCTCCCATAAGATAAAAAGCATGTTGGGTGAACAAATTACAACTAGGGAAATTGACAAATAGAGAAAGGCATAACAATGCATATACATGATATGATAAATATAATGAGATTTAATCCGGGCATTACGACAAAGTACATAGACCGCCATCCAACTGCATCTATGCCTAAAAAGTCCACCTTCAGGTTATCATCCGAACCCCATTCAGTATTAAGTTGCTAAGCAACACACAATTGCATTAAGTATGGTGCGTAATGTAATCGACAACTACATCCTTAGACATAGAATCAATGTTTTATCCCTAGTGGCAACAAAACATCACAACCTTAGAACTTTCTGTCACTGTCCCAGGTGTCAATGAAGGCATGAACCCATTATCGAGCATAAATACTCCTCTTGGAGTCAAGAGTAAAAACTTGGCCAAAGAGCCTCTACTAATAACGGAGAGCATGTAAGATCATAAACAACACATAAACAATAGATTGATAATCACCATAACATAGTATTCTCTATCCATCGCATCCCGACAAACACAACATATAGTATTAACGTATAGATGATCTTGATCATGTTAGGCAGCTCACAAGATCCAACAATGAAGCACAACAAGGAGAAGACGACCATCTAGCTACCTGCTATGGACCCATGGTCCAGGGGTGAACTACTCACTCATCACTCCTAGAGGCGATCATGGCGATGAAGAGTCTCCCGGAGATGAATCCCCTCTCCCGGCAGGGTGCCGAGGCGATCTCCTGAATCCCCCCGAGATGGGATTCGCGGCGGCGGCGTCTCCGGAAGGTTTTCCGTATCGTGGCCCTCGGTACTAGCCGCCACGGAGGCTGTTTGTAGGCGGAAGGGTAGGTCAAAGCCACACGAGGGGCCCGTATGACAGGCCGCGCGGCCAGCTGCCGCGCCGCCCCCGTGGTCTGGCTTCGTGGCCCCACTTCGTTATCTCTTCGGTCTCCCGGAAGCTTCGTGCAAAAATAGGACACTGGGCGAAGATTTCGTCCAATTCCGAGAATATTTCACTAGGATTTCTCAGAAACCAAAAATAAAGGCTATAAAACAGCAACCGGTTTTCGCATCTTGTTAATAGGTTAGTTCCGGGAAATGCATAAATATGACATATAATGTATAAAACATGTAGGTATCATCAATAAAGTAGCATGGAACATAAGAAATTATCGTATACGTTGGAGACGTATCACTTCAAAGATGATCGTCGTGCCGTACCAAACTGAAGCACGGGGTACTTCTTTTCGATCCTTGAGCACAAATCACTGAAGTATGAACACCATGTTTAGCAATGCATGCCTTTGCATCGCTTTCTGCTTGTTTGGGGCACCATTCCTTCTTCATGGATGTATCCGCTCCAAAGTTTGCTAAATTTTCATCACGCACGGGGCCGTGCCTTCCTCAACGTGTACAGGTACTGTGCCTCGGCTTCCTCCAAACTACGTAGCCGTTGCACCCTGCGCTTTTGGGAGTGACTGAGTCCATCGGGGCACCACCTTGGCCGGTGGTATCTATCTTTCTTCGGTCATCTGACTCCTCGAAATCTTCCCCTTGAGATGACTCAGCTTTTCTGTTCTGGGATGGGAGAGGCCCTAGACGCCTGAATACTGAAACGTCTCCCTTGTCCTTCTTCTGCTGTCTGCACTCCGGGCAGTTGTCGATTGTAGGCAATCGGCTCATTCCTGAATCCCAGCAATGTTTGAAGAAAGGGCAATCCCAGTGTCTGTCCATGTCTTCTTGTTCTCTTGACCTCCCATTAGCGCGGCGTTCATACCCTTCGTCGTCTCTATCATACCGACGAGATTTTCTGTTGTCTGCATCAGACCGACGATATCTTTCGTCATCTGTATCGTATCACCGACGTCGGTCGTACTGATGCTCATACTTGTTAAGGAGGTGCGCGGAAAGTGGTCGTTGGTATCGCACGCTTCTCACTTGTTCCTCGGTGATGTACCGTTTATCATCATATCGGGGCCGGTCGCGCGGACCGGCCTCCTCCTTATCCTTGCCACGGGAGTGACCGTTTTCTTCTTTGTCGTTGCCGTGGTGGTGCACAGGCCCTGCCATGTTAACGCCGAATGAGAAATCCAGCTGACGCTTTATGGGTTGATCGAGTCCCACCATGTTGACGCTAGGGAACGGTTGCGTGTCCACTTTCATCAGGTAACAGGATCAAACGGCCTTGTTCTATCGCTGTTTGGATCTGCCGACGCAGCTCTTTGCAGTCATTGGTGATATGGGTGAACGAAAGATGCTATTTGCAGTACGGCCCCGTTCATCTCTTGAGAGCTGTAGGAATTTTTATGGCCTCGGGTAACTTCAGCTGTTTCTCCTTGAGCAATAAATCGAATATCTGCTCAGCCTTGCTTATGTCGAAGTCAAACCCTTTTGCAGGCCCTTGTGGCTTTACCCATTTGCAGGACACAGGGACTGCCCCCCGAGCCCACTCAGCCACGCGGCTACTTCCTGGTCTTCAGGGTCCTCAACGTCTGCTGTCTCGACCAGGGTGATCGGGCGCTTGATGAACTTGTCTTGGTACAATTCTGGATGGCGCCGCTCATACAGCACTGGACCATGTGCGCCAGTGAATTGTACTCCGCTTGTAAAGCCAGATCCTTGAGCGTGGCAAGGCCCAACGCTGCCAGCTCGACTGCTTCTTTTTCATTCAAACGAGCCGAATAAGACGGTTCTTGACACTCGAAGCGCCGGATGTATTCCCGACACCGTTTCTCCGCCCTCGCTCGTACTGCGCTCGATCGGCAATGCCAGCCTCGGTAGCCTCTAAGTGATATTGCAGTGAAACTGCTCTTCGAGTTGCTTCCAGGTCCGGACTGAATCTGGTGGCAACGAGGTGTACCACCCAAAGGCTGGTCCAGTGAGAGACTGCGCGAAAACCTCACGCGTAACGGATCCTATGCTGAAATCATGCCCAATTGTGCCAAATATCGGCTCACATGCTCGATTGAGCTAGACCCTTCCGATCCATTGAACTTTGAGAACTCCGGGAGCCGATATTTGGGTGGCAATGGAATCAAATCATATTCATTGGGGTACGGCTTGGAATAGCCGACTGCCTCCTCTTTGGCAGGATGCCAAATTGGTCTCTCAAGATTGTACTCTGATTGTCTACTGTGGATGCGCCACAGAGCCGACCGTTGCGACTCGTTCTCGTGGAATATTTAGCTATTGCTTCTCGTTACTCCAAGATCGTCCGTAAATTCCTCCCCGTGGAAACCCCCCACCGCTGCAACTGGTTTGTGCGCGTGAAGTCGTTGGTGTACCGGCATGTACGTGCACACGTATCCATGTGGGATTTCTTTGTGCTGCCTGGGACAGAATTGGCAATCTCCGTGACTCCTCCAACCTTGTATCTATATATGCCGGTGAAGCCTGTGGCTCTGGAGCGGCAAGCGCGAATGGCACTGGTGGTCTGGTGTAGAGCGGTATTTCTCCCTGGTGAGTGCCTAGGACAGGTCCTGACGGAGAGTACTGATGCTTCATGATTTCTTGAATCACGCGAACCGCAACACGCTCCAGAGTGTTCACCAGGCTCTCAGAATGACGGTGCAAAGAGTGAGCCACCATGTAGTTGACTTCCTGGCGCAGAGCTCTGGGTGCGTCCTCCGGGCGGGCAGACAGTTCACTCCGTCGAGAACGCTTCGTGTGAGAATCCCTTCCATCTCGATGCCATGTGAACGGGTTCTTCGAAAGAGCCGATGAGATCGGCTTCGAACTGAGCCTTGAGCTCATCATACCTCTTCTTATCCTCAGTGAGCTCTTCGTACGTGACTGGTTTATCCGCCATCTCAGTTGCAGATGTTGACGCAGTTGTTGTAGAGTGTCCCACCGAGCGTGCCAGAATGTGTTGCCTGCCAAAACCCACCGGCGGGCAGCGACGAGCAACACGTAGAGCCGGGAGGCTCCCAGGACTGCTGGTGGGCCCTGGTCCCTCGGGCGACGGCCCGCAATGCTCCGGCACACGTCCTGGCTATTGCGAGGGCATGCCACTCCGACCTATACCGGTTAGGGAAGGTGTTGATCGTCATTAGTTTCTCGCACGGTAGACACATAACATTAAATGAGCTCAATCGGCTTCAGCATTTCAGAATCGGCTCAAAGAGCCACGAACCCATGGTTCATAATGGATATGCAATAACATGGGGTTTCTGCTTTATCAATGCTAAGCTAAATCAATCTACGACAGTTTAGGGTTTTCACCGCACAACCGGAACATCCTACACGTAGTTGAGCCTGGCAGATACGAAAGATAACAACAAACCAACCCAAAACGAGGCCTAAAAACCAACACGGAGTCGATTCCCGGAACATCCCTTCTTGGATCAGCAAACCGTACCTTACGCACTACTGGATCGTTCAACCCGTTTGCAAGGCCTAACTATGCAGATATCAAACTAATCCTCGAAGAACAAGGAACAACTATAACAGATCGAATCTACTAAACAACGATGAAGCAGGGTGCCGCCCTTACACCTAAAGTAGGTGTAAGGACAGCTAGATATCTAGGGGCAGCACAACTACGTAAACGTATCAGAAAAGCATCGATGCAAGCCCTAAAACATCTACGATAAACAGTGTTACTCGCCATAAAAAAGGCTTCAGTACGAGCAACACCAAACAACGAATAAACAGATACTGCCTAGATCGCAAGATGCGATCTAGGCAGCATGATGCTTACCCGGAAGAAACCCTCGAACAAGGTGCTGGCTGCGCCTAGATTGGTTTGTTGTGAACGTGATCGTCCCCCTTTCTCAATAACCCTAGGTACATATTTATAGTCCGTGGACTTTCTATTTTTGGAAATACACCTAACCGTATACGAGCTAAACTCTATCTCTTATTTCTAAACTAACATGCAATCTACCATAATGTACAGATACACGGGCAATCTAGCCGAAATCCTCACACGAGGCCGATTCAGAAACACATTGCGTGTATATCCTTCAAGCCCATCTCCATCACTGCCCATCTCCTGATTTGGCCAAACCGCATAACACATGCCCCCGGTTTTGGCAATAATAATTCCAAACCACTCTGTTTTTTCTTCACCATGATTTGACATAACAGAGCAAAACTGTGTTGCAGAACCGAACCGCTACAGTGTCCTTTCATCATGATGCCTTGCCTTCTCAACTTCTCCGTACTGCACGATTTGACAGCTTTGGCAACGCATCTCGAAATCGCCACGCATTGAATTTCCACTATATCCCCTTTATTTAAACTCGTCCAGGCAGTTTGCTTCTTCATTCCCTGTTCCACACTAGCCATCTAAACCCTTCTCAGCCGCCATGGATTCCTCTTCCTCCTCTCGCTCCTCGTGCCCGTCTCCAGTCCTCCCTCCAGCCGAGCTAGAGCGGAGGTCAACCTGATGGCCATCTACGAGGCTCTCGCCCCCGAGTATTGGGATGCGAGGGATTGGGACTCTCCATTGAATCGAGATCGACGAGCCCTCACCTCCACCGGAAGAAGACCTCCGCTCCTCGTCGACGGTGAGCCGGAGGCGGCATGACGACGACCTCTTTTCATGGGACGGGGACCCTCCACGAGGAGGAAGAGGAGGCGGATGAGGACTCCTCCTCCGAGGAGTACCCACCGGCCAAGCGCTTCCGCCGGAGAAGAAGACGACGACGACGACGACGATGAAGAAGATGACCCCCGCCGGCGGCTTCATCAGCAGCGACGAGGACCTCGCCGGAAGCAGCGTACGATACGGCCGCAAACGTATCTATAATTTCTTATGTTCCATGCTACTTTTATTACAATACTTGAATGTTTTATACATACTTTACAACATTATTATACATTTTCCGTGACTAACCTATTAACAAGATGCCGAAGTGCCGGTTCTTTTCTGTTATTTTTGGTTTCAGAAATCCTAGTAAGGAAATATTTTGAATTGGACGAAATCAACGCCCAGGGTCCTATTTTTGCAAGAAGCTTCCAGAAGACCCGAGAAAGTAGCTGGGCCACGAGGCGACGCCACACGAGAGGCGCGCTCGGGCCCGGGCCGCGCCAAGCTCGGTTGTGTGGGGCCCCCGTGTGGCCCCCGACCTACCCTTCCGCCTACAAATAGCCTTCATCGCGAAACCCCCAGTACCGAGAGCCCGATACGGAAAACCTTCCAGAGATGCCGCCGTCGCGAATCCCATCTCAGGGGATTCAGGAGATCGCCTCCGCACCGCCGGAGAGGGGAATCATCACCGGAGGGGCTCTACATTATCATGCCCGCCTCCGACTGATGCGTGAGTAGTTCATCCTTGGACTATGGGTCCATGGCAGTAGCTAGGGTTGTCTTCTCCGATTGTGCTATCATTGTTTAGATCTTGTGAGGCTGCCTAACATGATCAAGATCATCTATTTGTGATGCTACATGGTGTTTGGCGGATCCCATGAATATAGAATATTATGTTAAGTTGATTATCAATCTATCATATATGTGTTGTTTATGTTCTTGCATGCCCTCCGTTGCTAGTAGAGGCTCTGGCCAAGTTGATACTTGTAACTCCAAGAGGGGGTATTTATGCTCGATAGTGGGTTCATGCCCCCATTGAATCTGGGACAGTGACAGAAAGTCTAAGGTTGTGGATGTGCTGTTGCTACTAGGGATAAACATCGATGCTTTGTCTAAGGATATTTGTGTTGATTACATTACGCACCATACTTAATGCAATTATCTGTTGTTTACAACTTAATACTGGAAGGGGTTCGGATGATAACCTAAAGGTGGATTATTTAGGCATAGATGCATGTTGGATAGCGGTCTATGTACTGTCGTAATGCCCTGATTAAATCACATAGTAATCATCGTTGATATGTATTGAATCTTTATTTGTCAATTGCCCGCCCGTAATTTGTTCACCCAACATGTTATCTTATTGGAGAGACACCTCTAGTGAACTATGGACCCCGGTCCATTCTTTTACATCCGAATACATTCTACTGTTGTTGTTTGCAAACAAACACCATCTTCCACTCGATACGTTTAACCCTTTGTTTTCAGCAAGCGGGTGAGATTGACAACCTCACAAGCACGCTTTTTGGGGCAAAGTATCACTTTGATTGTGCCAGTGTCCACGTTGATGCTGCTTTCACCGTGTTGCACACTACATTCCTCCACCAACAACCTTCACGTGCTTTTTGGCTCCTACTGGTTCGATAACCTGCCTTAGCACTATAAACTTGTCAGCTGTGTGCATCATACCTTCCTCTTGGGGTTCCCAACGGATTTGTACATCTACGCGCATCAAGCAACGCCCGGCGCCTGCGTTTGGGAGATCAAGACATCGATGTGAGTCTCCACTTCAACTTCTTTACTTGTTTTGTCTTGCTTTATTTTACTTTATT